>CAUYRT010079011.1:0-33867 GCA_963574885.1 Lepilemur ruficaudatus
TCCTTCCCTCCGCATGTCTCCCTTTCTTTATTTTCTTTTACCTTCTTTCTTCCAAACGAATAAAGAGAAAATTACTTGCCTTCGTACCCTTTGGGTTCCCTGATCCAAGCAGTTGAATCTTTGTATAGAACTATGTCTTAAGAAAAACTGGAAGAGTTAGGGAATTTGGATCAAATTCATCCCTTCCAGCACATTTCTCTTACTTCTCCTTCTCTCCTTCCCAACAGGCTCATTCCCTGCCTTCTACCAGGCCCTCTTGTTCTTCATCACATCCTCCCCAACTTGCCCCCCGACTCTTGGATAAAAAACAGTGTACCTACGTTTGTCCTCGCTTCTCCCAGCTCTCTCCTCCTTAGCCCGGTTTAACCCACATCTCCCTGAGCCCTTCACCTCCTCCTCTGCCAACTCTGTTCCTTCTTAGGCTCACCCTCCATTTCTCCATCATAAAAGTCCAGAAACTTCTCTGGTAAGGATCAAACAATCCTTAAAGGCTGAGAAAATTGAGGAGAAAGAATATTCTCCAGCTATAGGCTTTGGAGGGGGTGAACTTAAAACGTTTATACATGAATTAGGTTTGATATGATGGTAGTTTAGTTTTTTTAAAAATGTCTTATTTCCCCCAAGACTTATTTGTGCCTTTATGGTCCTTCTTTTTCTGCTTGAAATAAGACCATTCTGGCAAAATACTGATACTTGCCTTTTGCCAAGACATGAAAGGATTAGGATACATTTAAATGAAAAAAGAAAAAAGGAAAAAACACCCTTGCTGTGTTACAGAACTGTATGTAGCGCTGCTCAATTTGTTACGTTTAATGTGTGAAGGGGGTTTTGGTGCCTATTTACGAAAACAGAATTACTCAAAATAGTGTTAATATGAGCATCCATATCCATAATTTTGATATTCCTCATAAGCTGAGAAAAGTTGGGCCTTGTGAGTTATTGAATGAGCCTCTAGAGACATATATAGACGATGGCTTTATAAAGTGGTTTGGATGATGACTCAGGTGGAATGCTGCCTCCAATTTGGGGCTCATGATGGCTCAGGGGCAATGATAATGTGCACATAAAAGCTACAGATTGGTCCAGAATGGGCACTATAAAGAGAGCCTTTTCCTAATCATGTCACCATTTTGTGTCTGCCGGCTTGGATCACAGCCTGGATGTTCAAAGGCACGACCGTAAATGGAAAACATTGAAAAGTATGTCATCATAAGCCAGAGCAATCTTTAAAAAATGGTAATCAGATCACCCCAATCCCAAACATAAAAACCTTCAATGGCTTCTGAGGCATTTAAGAAAATATTCTTCAACCTGGATTAAAAGGGCCCTGCCTGATCTGGGTCCTCTCTGCTTTCCCAGGGGTTACCTCCTGCAGGTCTCCCCCTTCACCTGCCAGATCCTCACAGCCTTTTATCTGGGACCAATGACTGCCAAGCACATTCCTACTTTATGACCCCACACTGTGTTCCTCTGCCTGGAATGTTCTCTCACTTGGTCTTCCCACTGGGGAGTTGGGTGGGCTTTGTCGTTAAGGTCTTGGCTATCTCTATCATCTGCTTGAGCACTTAACTTCCTCAAGCAGTTTCTTATTTGTTAACACCTCTCTCTGTCTCTCTCTGTCTCTGCCTCTGTCTCTCTCCCCAACAAAGCCCATCATGCATGAATTTGCGTCTTCTCCCACCCCTGAATCTATCTTACTCATGATCAAAAAATAAAAACAATCTTCCGGGAATACTTGCCCTTTTCTTCATTTTTGCATGAGTCTTGGAGTGTAAAAACTGATCAAACAAGACATTTTAATATTTTTTTAATGTGCTTTAAACTCTAAGTAGGGCTTCTGAGCAATGTAGTTTTATCTTGTTCTCCCCGGAATAGCGCAACAAAGCTGTGCTAACAGATGAATTCCCTGGATTGACCCTGACATTTCTTTCCAAACCTCTGTTTTCTCAGGGTGTCAAATGCACTCTGCACAAATGCGGTGACCTAAGGCAGCCAGAGTGAGGGCCTGGTCGAGCCCTGGGGGCTCAGCCCAGAAACGGTTTAATCCTTACCTGCTTCTGCAGGTGTTTTGTTTCCTTTAAATCTCTGTGATGACTACAGCAGCTTGTTTCCCCCACAGAGGGAGCATCTGGCTATCTGTCTGAGAGAAGTTGCTAAGGAAATTAGCATTTTTTCTCATTTAAAATCTTTCTTCATCTGAATTTTAAGGGAAGGCACGCCTATAGGCAGAGGAAAAGCACAGTGAGAATCAAGCTCAGGATAAAAATCATAAATATATCAGGATAAGACCCAGGTTGATAGTATGCTGGCTTTCATTTTTCTCCATTAATAAATATATGTTCTGTATTATGTCATGAATTTGGTAGAAGATGCAAAACAGATGCATGCACACAAGTATGTGTATACAATTTTAATTGATGGAGTAGCAATGAGAAAAATTGAGAAAGGGAAAAATATCGTTTATTCTTCTCCCTAAATCATTCACTGTTAGCATTTTGGTATCTTTTTCCACAGGTATTTTTAATTCAGGAAATTAAAAACATTAGCTTTATATTTCAAATATCTTTTAGTGTGTTGCTGTTTTTATTTAATTTTCAATATTTTTATCTTCTTACTTTTATAAAAATGTTTTAATAACTGTCCTTTTTTAAGGACTTCAATATTTCATCAAGTAAGTTAAAGTTTGCTCAATTAGTATAATTGCTTTATGTCTAATTTTTTTTTCATTTTTTTACTGGTCATCTTTTCTAAACCTCATGGTTACAAATTAAATATAAATGCATAGAAAATATTGCCTCTAAGTGGACACATTTATATGTACATCCAAATTTATTCTATTTGAAATTCTGGGAAAAGCCATGGTTGTTGAAATTTAAGTAGTAATCACTTTGCTTTCCAATCATACAGAGTTGTTCAGATATCAAATGCCATTATACAGAAGTATACGCACACAGAGGAAGGAAAAATTTCTAAGAAAAATTATAAGTGTCATTCAGAAATATCAAAGATTCACTTTACAATTCTCTCTTACACTTAAGAAATCTCAAGAAAATTGATGAATCATACTTTTCAGTACATTTTTAGTTAAGGAAGATTAAATGATTAATGGGTCAAAGTATTATTAGCCCCAAGACCAAAAAGAGTCAAACTGTGGATCACTTTCAGCTAATGGTGTTTTCATTTTCTTAATTGACTTCATTGTGAACATTTTGGGTAAGTTTCAGTGAAAGAAAAATCTGGAGTTTCAGCTTTTCTAGAAATACTATGATCTGAAGCAATATTGGACCTGTGTTTTTCCCTTGTAACACACTTCTGGAGCTGAGTGGAGGCAGTTTCCTGGATGGCCTGTTTGCCCTGAACTCTACCAGCCATATATTAACGCTTTTCATGGAGTTAGAGACCTTTGGTCATCTCCACAGTCCTAATTTACAAAGGAGAAAACTGAGGCACAGAGAAATGAATGACTTGATTGGTCAAATGGTTAGTTCTTGGCAGAGCCAAGACAGATTTCAGATTTAAAAATCTCCTTATTTAAATATATAATCATTTAAAGCTTTATTACTCATGCATAAAATTTATTATTTCAAATGAGTATTTGTGGAGCATGCACTAGATATGTGTCAGACCCTGTTCTAGGTGTTGGAGGGGCAAGGATAAACAAGACAGGAAACCTTGCTCCTTTGGAGCTTATGTTATAGGGTCACATGGATACCCATCAAAGAGGAAATAAATGCACAAGTAATAACCACCGTTCCTGAAGAGGCTAAGCCAGTATTCCAGAGAGGTGAGGAATCCGCACCTCCTTCCCCTCATGCCACTGAAGGTTAGCCAAGTGTGGTGGAAAATCAGCGCTTGTTATGTCCAGGAGGGGATGCTCAGAATGAGCAAAGGGGATGATAGAGCAGAGTAGTGTTTTGTTTTTTTTTGTTTTGAGTAGTTTTTTTTTTCTTTTTGAAGCAATTTGGTTCAGGGAAAAGATGTGATTAAGTTTCAAGGAGCAAGAAAGTCAAAATGAAGATTCCTAGAAACCTTATTGGTAAGACAGGTTTGAGTAGCTCCTTTGCCTTTTGCTGACCTGATTGGTAGTAGCTAATATAATTGTGCAATTTCTTTACCAATCTTCAATCTTGAAGAGCAAGAATTCTTTCAGAGGTTCACCAAGCACAGTATGTTATTAAGTAATGATATTCCAGCAATCCAATGTTGCTATTAATGATATTTCAGCAATCTAATGAAATGATCAATAAAACAGTACTCTGTACCCAAACAAGGTGGTTGATGAAATAAGAACAAATCACAGTTATATAATAGATAAGAGCTATCAAAACTAATATCTTCTATTAGAAATGAAGGTGGTAGTTTGCTTTACCTTGGCAATAGGTAGTGACTGGAACCAAGCATGAGGGTGCTCTGGGTGCTGTTAATGTTTTGTTCTTTGATATGCCTGCCACTTGCATGGGTGTATTTAGTTTGTAAAAAAAAAAAAATCCCTCAAGCTATATATGTATGATATTGGCGTATTTTATGTATATTATTCTTCAGTAAAAAATTTTACACAATAAATGAAATAAAAACTGACAAATAAGTAATGCAAACATGACAGAAATGAAAAAATTCTCAGGAAAAGGAGACTTTTCAATAATTTACGAAGGTCCTAAAAGAATGGGTTGACTTTACATAAGTGGAGACAGAGAGAAAAAGTATTCAATAGGAAAGGACAGGTTGATCACAGAGGAAAAGCAAAGAACAAATGCAAGAATCAAGAAAGAGCCAGGATAAGCTTCTCGGGTGATCTGATCACCTTGAGACCTTCTAACCCAGAACCTGCAAAGATCCTCACCTGAAATTCACTTGGCAGATGACTCACAGCCAAGGCCCCAGTCTCATCATAATTAACTTTTAATTTTGCCTGTTATTATTGCTGTTGTTGTAGTACCTTACACACCCATGCCCTAGAACAGTGGTTCTCAACCTTAAGCATGCCTCAGAATTAGTAGGAGGACTTGTTAAAACACAGATTGCTAGGCCCTACCCACAGAGCTACTGATTTAGTAGGGCTGGGGTGAGGGTCTGAGAATATCCATATCTAAAAAGATTCCAAGGTGGTGTTGGTGCCACGGATGTAGGGGACCACTGTCTGAAAACAGCCTAGAAAAACAATATTCTTTACCTAGAAGAAGAATAGCCTTTCCTATTTGATCTGGGTCTACCTTATCTTTATGACCATAAAAAAAATCAATGAAATTCCAGACTGCAAGAGACCTTAAAGATTGCTTAGTCCAGCCCCTATCAAGTCTCGATCATTTGATCTACAATGACACAGCTCCCTTCTCCTTCTTTCTGTTTATTTCTTACTAATTCCTCAAGCGGTATTTCAAATGGCATAAGGCTTCTACCACTGGAGCAGATGGGTGATTTCACTACCATTAGTGATTTCCTTCTTCTGAATATCTGGAGCACTTATCATAGATGCACAGGTAACATTGAACACCTGGCCTTTGTAGTATTTGTCTGCATACGCTTTTTCTTCTTGGCAACTACATTGTCATCCAATCCACACGCCAACTACACAAACAACCCACACCCACATACGTGCACACACACATACACACACACATTTTTAATGGTCTTTACCTTCATGTCTACTGGGTGCCAGTCACATGGTTAGTCACATAGCTTATGACACTTTGATAACACTTTAGTTGCACATTTCCCCCAGTGCTGAGTGACTTTTGTATAATAGGTATTAGATACCAGAGGGCAGAGACTGTTTTGTTTTGTATGTTGAATCTCCAAAACCTTGAACAGTGTCTAGCACATGTTTTATGCTTGAAAAATATTTATTAAATGAATGAATGATGCAGAGTCTAGTTTTGCTATAGAAGTTCTGAATATGTAATATACCTCTAAACATAAAATTTGTAGGTGATATTGGAGATTAGCGCTAATGTAAATAAGAATTTAGTTAAATTGCATTTTCTATTCAAATCACATAATATAATGCCATGGAAAGTACACCTACAGCTCAGCTAAGCTTCATTATTTCAGTTTTCCAAAATTCAACTACCACTTTAATGTTAAGGGCCAGATTCAATCCTTATGTAAGTTGCTGGTTTAAATCATATAATTTTCCCACCATCCTCCCCTAGACACTTTATCTTTTAGAATTATATTTTTTGAGTGCTTTACAAGAGAAAAAATATCAAAAGTAATTCTTTTGCTTTGGTGCATAAATTCTTCCCTTCCAAAGGACATGGCAGCAGCTTGTTGACAGAATGAAAATAGAACGAGTAAGAGCAGAGCTGCCAGATGCCACATGTGATAAAATAACACACAAGGTGAGTAGGGAGCTTTTCATTTTCGACCATGTCCTGCTGTTCTTTATGTTTTCTGTTTTCATTATCTGTCACACCTGCCCCAGGATTCAATGCTAATATCAGATTCAATAGTTTAGATTTCAAACTGCCTTAGGATATCAGCATTGATTTATTTGATTAACAAAATATCTACTGAATGTCTAATATGAACCAGGAACCATTCTATGTTCTGGGCATACAATATTTACAAAGATAGACAAGGTCTTGTCGTCATGAAGCTTATAGTCTAGTGAAGGAGCAGACAATTAAATATACATACACATAAATAAATACATGAGTAAATAATTTCAGGTAGTGGTGTATCGTGGAGAAAAAAAGGATTAATGACAGAGAACGTTGAGATGAGCTACTTTAGGATGTGTGGACAGGATGGCCTCTCTGTCAAGGTAACATTTGATCTGAGAAGTAAATGTTGAGAAAACCTCCACTATGCAAAACACAGGAGGACCATTCCAGGCAAAGGAAAAGAACAAATGTGAAGTCACCAGTGAAATCATGAGGTTTTACAGGGTGCTCTATTCTAGCATTATTGTTAAATATCTAAGAAATTTTGCTTTATCACAAATAAAGATTTAAAAAAATACCCAATGAAGAAAAGAGAAATGAGGACCTAAAACATTCCAAACCTGCAACAGAGTATTTTTTCTTAATTTCTATAATGAAGTTGTTTCTTAATATCCAAGCAGGGATGGCATTCAAAATATTTAACAGCCAATCAGAATGGACAGTGGCAGGGGTGCTGCTTTGAAATTAGCTCTAGGAGTATAGCTACAAATATATCATCAATAAGTAAATATAGCACTGGCCAGAAATAGCTCTGCAAAAGAATGATAGCCTTTTGTATTCTATCAGAATCAGAGCCACTATTATCAGCACCAAGGTTTTCATAGTTCTTTGTGTATTGCTCACTGCTGTAAAGCACAGAGCTAAGAGAGGACCCAGTACAAAGCTTGCTCCTTTCCCTCCTCACAGTACTAGGTCCCCATCTCAGTGAGGTTCCAGGTGGGAATTCCAATGCTAGTTTGGACATTGCAAATTGTATGTCCTAAGTAATTAATTATGTTGTTGCCATTTGCTATGGTTTGAATGTGTTGGAGATGTAATCTTCAATGACGATGTGTCAGGAGGTAGGAGCTAATGAGAGGTGATTGGGTCATGAGGAAAGAGCCCTCCTGAATGGATTAATGTCATTATTATGCGGTAGGTTTGTTATCAGAGAAAAGGTTGCTATAAATGCATGAGTCTGTCCCTTACGCTTTCTCTCAGCCTCCCATCATTCCACCATGGGACACCCTCCCAGAGGCTGGCACATGCTTTTCGACTTTCCAGTCTCCTGAGCCATGAGCCTAATAAGCTTTTCTTTATGAATTTTCCAGTTTGTGGTGTTCTGTTACTGCAATGGAAACTGACTGAGAAACCCACCCTTATTGACAATTTTGTTATAAAATCTCATTATTTACACATTTAATAGATATTTATTGAGTCTTATGGTGGGAAGCCTCTGTTCTGGGAACCAGAGTTGCAGGAGTGAGCAAAACATACTAAAAGTCCTGCCTTCATGAAGCTTATATTGTCATAAAAAACACCAACACTTAGCAAATTATGTAAGTGAAATGCAAAGCATTTTATGTAGTGACAAGAAAAAATAAGTAAATCATGGGATTAGGGTATAAAATTTTAATAGGAGATTAAAATTTTAGATTAGGTGGCCTTACTGAGAGGGTGAGCTTGGAATCAAGACCCTAAAGGAGATGAAGAACCTGGTTGCACATTTGTTTGGGGGGGAACATTCGAAGCAGAGGAAATGACAAGTGCCACGGCAGCACTGAGGCAGGAGGGAGACAAGCCTGCCAGTGTACACAGAGCACCAGTGAACCCCAAGCAGAATACACATGGGAGAGGTCAGTGTTGACAATTCAATGGCGTAAGGGAGGAATAAATCATCCTTGCTTTGAAACACATAACAAAGCCTTCGGCTTTAGCTCTGAGTAAATGAGGAAGGCAGTGGAGGTTCTGAGTAGAAAAGCCACAGAGTAAGATTATGTTATAACAGAACGACTGTGTACTAAGTTTCGTGCCCTTTTGAACCACGAGTATGTCTCTATCTCCCTTTCCTTTCCTTTGAAGGAATCTGTGTCATTATAAAGAAAGTGACATATCTTCATAAATTTTTCTACACTCCCTAAATATGATATGTGGAATGGCTCTTGGTTTCGAAGGCTGTACTCTAAATAATATCATTTAAATAAAGAATCTCATGCATCCATTCTCATTTCCTTCTTGATTGGAGCATATCATATTCACCAGGAATTACATCAGATATTTAAGAAAACACATGATCCAGGTAGGAATTGTGAGTAAAAATAAAATTCTAACTAAAAATCCTAACACATATTCTTTTCAGATTCCCTCAAGATACGAAATTTAGAGAGCTACAAAAATTCTAAGACTGAAAAAGTTGCCCTTTATCTATCATAAACTTTGACAAATTTCTTCTAGGATCAATCAACATAGATGAGATCTTTCTGTAGGAGGCGTGGAGGATGAATTTGTTTTTCCTGTAGAAGGTTGGTCTCCTTGGAAGTAGCCCAAAGATGCCCAGCTGAGTAGCAATACCACAATAATAGAACAGGAACAATATGAAATGTAGAAGAAAACTGACATAAATAACAACTATCATAATAATAATAATTGTATGGGAAAAAATAGAAACTTTTGTTTCACCAAAAAAACTCGTTAACTAGACATGTCCTGAAATATCAAAGACAAAGAAAAAAATTCAAAATACCTCCAGATAGAAAGGGCTGCTTCTATGCAGGTAAAATCATAGACTGATTTTACATTTCTTTTCAATTCTAAACTATAGAAGAGATTGTCATAGAGATTAATGATAAAAAGTGCTAGTGACGCTTTCCTTTGAGAATGAGTTAATGATATTTCAGATAAGCAAGAGTTCAGAAAAGTAGACCACCCTTGCAGCAGTCTGGCAAGGAGGGTAAGGGAGATATTGGATTTAAGTAACTTTCCCTTAATAGGAGATACATAAAACAGCTACTATGCAAGTGTTGGTATAAAATAACCCATGGTAAGTAATAAAAGCAAACATAAAATTTAGATAAAATATTGTTATAAAATGTAATATAACCAAACATACAATTTAGATAAAATATCATTATAAAACATTATAAAATGTAGATACATAATGCAGAAAGCATCTTGATTTCTGCTTTCAAGCCTCACATAACCCTGATACCGGTTCCTGACAAATGAAGTACAAAAATAAAACTAGAGAGAACTCTCACTTTTGAGTTTAAATGTGAAATATAAATAAAAATGCTGGCAAATCAAATCCAGCATAATATTAAAAATAATACATTGCAAACACATAGTGTTTATTACAAGAATGCAAGAGTTGTTTAATATTAGAAAATCTAATAATATGAGTCTTACATCATTAGATCAAAAGTAAAAAGAAAACAATTTTATCATATTAAGAGATCCCACAACATTTAGTAAAATTCAAGTTCTAGGTCTGCATAAGCAAACTTTTAGCAAATGAGAAATACAATGAATTTTCTTAATAAAATAAAGAATAGTTGTGTCAAGCTACCCACCAACACTAATCTCAAAGACTCAACAACATTCAACATTGATTCAATAGATAATGACTAAGCTCTGCCTAGAACCCGGAAGGAAGAGTCCAGGAGAACAGTCCCTGTCTATTATGGAGTTTACATAAAATGAAAAATAAGTTTTGAATAAATATCTACAATGAGGTGAAAAGTCAAGTTGTATATTTCTCTGTGGGAAGAACATTCCAGACATAGGGTGAGAGGGGTGAGGTAGAATTGATAACTAAATAAAACATCAGCCATTACCAATAGAGTCAGAAACAAGGCTTCTATCACTTCTAGCACTTTCTGTCACTATTCTCTGTCAATGCCCTGCAAGTTCTAATAACATCACTGAAGGAGAAGGAGAAAGGGGAAAAGGAAGTAAAAGAGGGTGGGGAGGAGAAAGAGGAAGAGGAGGAGGAGCAAGAGGAAGAAGAAAGGGAGGAGGAAGAAAGGGAGGAGGAAAGGGAAAAGGAAGACATAGCAATAAAGGTTCAAGGTGCAGATTATATAGTAGTATAATTAGACAAAGATAGTTGTCAAAATCTGTTAGAGTATTTGATAGATAGGGAGTTAAGAATAGATATTTTTAAAAATTAATATTTTCTGTGTACCAGCAACAAAAATCCAGAAAGCTTAATGGAAAATAAATTCCATTGTAAATACTAAGTTACAAAATACTTAGAAAGTTTAGAAAACCATTATGAGAAAACCTACAGAGCATTACTGACCAACATAGCGAAAACCTTAATAAACAAAGAAACTATGAAGAACCTCTGAATAAATTACTCAAATGTGAGAATTTTTAATTTAGAAGTGAAAGAAATTTGAGCAAAGTTTTCAGTGGTGTTTTTGGGGGTGGAACGTAACAATGGTCTAAATTTAACATAAATGATAAAATAAATGAATTGTTATCAGATAGTTTAGAAAACAAGACAGAGATTTAGAGTACTAGATAACATAGCAATATGTAATAATCAAAACAGGGTGGTATTGACAACACAATGGAAAAATAAAAGGATTATGATAAAAAGTCTACCTTAATTTACAAATATGTAAGAATTTGCAATATGAAATTATTTAAAACTTAGGATTTATATGTTACAAGAAGTGGTATAGGAAGAGTATTCTGTAAGTTGATAGAAAAAATTATAAAAAATGAAAACAATTTCTTTTTAAAGCATGTATCAGACCGTAGAAGCATATAGAGACAAATTCTACCTGAAATCTTTCTTATTCTAATACAATAAGGGAAAATTAATTCCACAAATTTCCTTTGTAATCTGTCCTGTAATAATAGGTTTTGCTCTGTATGTTGAACACAAATGTTCAATGTGTGAGTCTTAGTTCCCTGGCTTTCTGCCAGGAGGTAACATGGCATAGGTGAAAGATCAGGGTTTTTTTTTTATCATTTAAAACCTGAATTCAAATCTTGAATATAACACTTGGTATATATATATATATATATACACCTATCTTAGGAAAATTAACATATCATAGCTTCAACAGCCTTATTAATATAATAATGCTAATTATACCTATTTTCAAGTATATAAGACATGAAATTCATTTATAAACTAGAAAATTCACAAATGTCAATTTACCTTGAATGCCTTTGCAATTTCTAATCCAAATGGTAACGTCTCCACTTTGTGTAAGCACTCTACTCATTACTGTATTTGTCTGTGCCAGATATTCTTAGTTGATGCTCGTTAACTATCTCTGCCCTTTAAGTTATTCCCTGTATTGTGGGGGCTAAAAGCCTCAACATTATACGGCAGATTCTCTTGCCAGCAAAGTTAAACAATGCCACCAATTAGAAGCATCTTATGAAATTTGCAATATGGAAAAGAGAAACCATCGTCCCGCCTTGGCAATAGGTGTCCACATGGGCAGTGGCTCCCATGAGGTTTGCCTTGGCTTTCAGGTAAGATGCCTCTGGCACGACAGGCAGCTGAGAACCCACATAATCAGCTTCCTGTGGTTCCAATAACTTGTGTTTCCTTGAAAATAGAAGCAATTTTCCATGACTTTTACCAAATCAAATGTGGACTGTTTGGGTAAGTTCCTAGTAATATCATTTCCCTTCTATTAAAACCTTGTTCTCAATTATAACTGTTCAAATTTTTTTAAAAAACTGTTTTTTAAAAATATATTAACCTGTATCAGTCTATGATATTTGCCTTCTCTGCATTTAATGATGACAATTCTATGCTTCCCTGAACTTGCTTCTCCTTTAATTTCCCCAAAGCTATGACACGTTCCTCTTCAGCTTTTCTGGTTGTAATTTCCTCATTACCTCCCCTAGTTTCTTTTTCATCCTCCTTTTTAAAGGTATCATACGCATTTCAGTTTTCTCAGTCTCCTACCCAAAGAGGAGCCGTACTCAACTTGAATTGCTGCCAAGTTTAGTGAAGTCTCCCAGTTCGCTGATTTTAAGCAATTAAAGAGAGATGTAAATATCCACATCTGCCAATCAATTGATTTTTTTTTTACAGTCTAGTATGTTTTGCAGATTTAATGGGTGCAGTTTTCCTCTCCCCACAGACTGCAGCTGCAAATTTGCAACTTTTGAATTTCTGTTCATTTGCCATTTGACAAATTTGTTTGGAAAAATTAAAACTTTTTGTGCTGGAAAAAAAAGTCAGTCAGCATTCTTCATAAGTACCATCTAAAGCAAGTATACGGCAGGAGAAAGATCAGTGATCTTGTCTCTATGAATGGGCTCCAAAAGACTTTAAACCATACCCCACCCAATTATTTCTCCACTTTGACACCTACTTGAATGGGTTTAGTCATAGAACTGTAAGTGCCCAAAAGCAATGAAGTTCTCTAGTGTCACAGAAAATGCCCTCTGCATGCATCATATTTCCTGCATGCTTAATTGTATATTGCAACTGTATACCCATGCCTATATGTGTATACTTCTACTTATCACTATTTTGCAAAAGTTTTCTTTTTGTGGTCTCAAAAACAAAATTCTATAGACTCTTGCTTGGATCTGGTCATTTATATATACCTTTTCCCACTGTGAAGATATTGTTTCATTAAATAATTTTTTGTGTTCAGCACGTCCATTGTGATTGTGTCTAGAACAAGATACAATCCCTGATTCAAATTGTGTATATTTCACTCTGTAATTCATTTTGTTTTACTTATTCACTTTTGTGTGGTTCACAGTCTCCATTTTCTGCCTTCAAAGAACATGTTTTCGGGTTGCTGTAGAGTCTTAAGATGAGGAAGGAAGTTAAAGGCTCTACGGTAAGAGTTTAACATTCTTCAGGTGGAAATGAAGTCTAAAGAGAAGTGTTCCTAGGAAAGAAGGAAGACATGCCAGCTTAGCAGCCAACCTATTCACTTAGGCTGTTTAAATATTGTCGAACAGCTAAGAAATACAGCTCTCAGAGAGGTTTCGAGCTGTAAAACACACAGAAAACCAGTAATTAGATCCAATCCAGTAGCACAAACTGATGCACCAAATGCTGTGTCTAATCCTCAAAAGCAGCCATTGTCTTTTCATTCTATTCACTCATGATGTCCTGTTGTAGAAAATATCATTCCAATAGTGAAGGACAAAACTATTAGACAAGGAAGCGATTTAGTTAATATCCTTTCAACACCTCTTTACTATGTATGAGAGAGGGGAGATGCCTAGGGCGTGACTAAGGATGCAGCCTCATGTACCTGCCTCTAGGTTCATAATCAAAGCCCTGTAGGAATGAGGTACCCATGACTAGAGAACACCTTCAGATAGAGAACCCAGGGACTCAAGGAAAAAGACAAGAAGCGCTATCAGCAGAATGACCACACAATCAGCAATTTTGATAGAGCAACTGGCAATAATCAGGTAAAATGACACATTTCCAAGAAACAAAAAAAGATGACAGGGTAATGGACATCAGGACAGAAAAACGAGGCTTTCCCCAATAACACCACCCGGAGTGGAAGCAATAACAGTGGACACAGAAGCAGCTATTAGCCTTGATGACTGTAGAGAGAAAGAAATAGGCTTGGAAATTTGGACACAGAGTTAGGCTACTGATCCACAGGAAGAATAAATTCTTCCCAGCACAGGATTGCCTGTTTTATTTGCTTTTGTAGCCTACAAATAAAACATTCCATATGTTTCTGATTGTGAGTGAAATGAAGGGGAAAATAAAACATTCTACTTTCAAAGTGGGATCCAAATACTCTCAAATGTCTCCTTCCATGGAAGATATTCTATCATGGTATCTAGAACTATTAGGACTTTCAGGGTTTACAATTCATGGGAAATTTGTACAGATATCTGTGCAATATGATTATTTTTTCAAGCTCTTCTAAACTCTTTGTTTCTTATATGGGGAAGCATAATTTTTAAAGAATTATTTGGACAAAAATTAACTTCACATAATGTTAAATTTAAGAATTTTGATGACTAAACTTCTCATTATTAAGTGAAAAATAAAATTTAAGATAACACCAACAGGCTTACCCTTAGAGCACAAATAAAATTGAAAAGTACAGAGATATGCTGAGACATCAGAAAAGTGCCTAATGTAGTCATTGCCCTTTCTCCTTCAAATATTTTTTTCTTATCTGATTAAAAAAAACATTCATTACAGATAATTGTGGGGAAGTTATTTTCTACTCCAAGATTCTCTAAGTACTAACTCATGATTTATTCTCATTTTTATGGATTGTGATCTTATATTTAAATAACTCATCCAAAAATTTTTTTGGTGCATGGTGTGTGGGAAAGCCCTAACCTGATTTTTTTCCAACTAGCAAACTGGAATAATCTATCCCTTTACTAATGGTTTTCAATGGTTCTATAATGATATCAGATGTAAGTTAATATATTTCGTGGAGCACATCCAGGCTGCTGCTGTTAGTGCAGTAATCCGACTGTTGCTTCTTGGCTCTTCACTATATATTCTATTTACTGTCCTTTCATAGTGCTTTTTAATAGTTCATTGAAAAAGTCTCACGACATTGTTCTTTCAAGTTTTTTTCTTAGTTATATATTCCCTCCGAGGTCTCTTGGAAATATTTTTTCTAATTTTAAAGTATTACATTGAAATAGAGTTAAATTAAAATTTATAAATTGACTAGAGTGCATTTAATTGGTGAAATTAAATGCTCTGGCCATGCTGCTTTCCTACTGCTCTTGATACACCCAGGAATGCCCCACCGTAGGTTTCTCCCTGCCTTGGACGCTTTTCCCCCAGATATTGACAGTGCTTGTCCTTTCACTACTCTCAGATTTCTGACCAAATATCATCTTTTCATGAAGACTTGCCCTGACCATTTACTAACAAATAATTCTTCATAGCAATTATTATTACCTGACACTTATGTCATATATTTATATATATTTGTTTTCCCCAAAGAAATCAATCTGCATGGGAAGAGAAACGTTGTCTGTTTACTGCTAATTCCTCAGCTCCTAGAACAGTGCCTGGCACATTGAAAATTTTTAGTAAATGTCTTCTGAAGGAATAAACCACTGAATTTAATGTTCCCTACATTCATAAGGTTGTAATTCCTAAACAAGGTCACTTTCATCATCAGATCCACAGTTTCCACTTTCCAATAAGCAGTTCTCTAAATCTTTTCCTGAATCATTTCTCTGTGGGGGTATATGCAGTGGAGGGTTGTTTCACATTTACTTATTCACTCCCTACAACTCCAACATCCCCCACTCCACCCAACTCTATGATAGCACAGTGGAGTCTGTGCAGGAAATGACCACTCGCAGCCAGGAATAGATATTTCCCTCAGTTTGTGCAGAACATCCCTTCAATAAACTAATGTTTATGAACTACCTACCAGGAGTCAGGAATCATGCTGGGAACATTGTATAAATACACAGTATCCTTTGATCCTCACTACTTTCCTGCCAGAGATATATTGTATTTGTATTATTAGATGGAAAATCAGAGAGTTGAAATAAGCTGTTCAAGTTGACATAATCAGTATGGAGCTAATCCAAGATTTGGACATAATAAACAGAGTTCAAAGCCAGATAGTTTTCTATTTCCTCTCTTTTTCCTCTCTCTCTGGCTCTCTCTCTTCTTCACTGGAAGAAGCTACATGTCTACCCACAATTAGCTAAACTGAAAAGTTTGAGGCTGTAGTTGCCAGGACTACCTTAACTTTTGACACCAATTGCAAGTTCAAACAGTTCCCCAAATGACCCTCAGTTTTCACAGTTTACTGGAAGGACTCAGCATAACTCACTGAAAGCTATTCTACACATAGTTATGGTTCATTACAGGAAAAGAATACAGATTAAAATCAGCCAAAGGAAGAGACACATAAGACACAGTCTGGGAGGGTTCGTTCCAACCATTAGTGCTCCATTGTCCTTTTCCATGGATTCAGGATGCATTATTCTCCCAGCATTGATTTGCCAACAAGAAAAACTCACTGAGTTTCCATGTCTAGAGTTTTTATTGGGGCTTCAGTACATAGGAATGAATGATTGATTGCCCATGTGGTTAAACTCAGTCTCAAGATTGACTGATACTGCAGGATCCAACGCCTTCACCCTAAATCACATGGTTGCTCTTTCTGATGTGATTAAGCCCCACCTTAATATGATCAGGTGTGGCTGGCTCCACCTAAAGATCCTGTGTGGCAAGGCGCCCACCCTAAACAAAGGCACTTTTATCATATATGAAACTACCTCCTACAAGGGGAGGGCAAAAGCCAGAACTCTCTTTGGGCAAGGTCAAATTCTTTACTACACGGAACCTGAATCACTCATGAAGACCTCAACATCTTGTGAAGACAATATAGCCCATTATCATGGCTGGGACTTTGCCTTGTTACACAAATAAACTTAAACTTGTGGACCCGGGAAAGTCCTGCAACAGACTGGAAACAGGCTGACACACACGCAGACCAGATCTGATCATCATGTCAGCTGTTATCTCAAGTGTTGTGCTTCATCTTTCAAAGCTTGTTACAGGCTTGGCAGGTTTTTATAGTACGAAGTTGAGAAAAAGCTCAGATGACAGAAAAGTGAAACATCAGGACTATAAACTGCTAATTGCAAATTCCATATGTTTGCAAGGCAAACAACAGTGAGGAATATCAGTGGTGAGAGACTGCTGAAGTATGTACTTACATAGCTAGTAAAAAAATAGAATTACGTAAAATTGTATCTCTCACTAATTCTGTCCCCACCGCTAAATCAAGAATCCTTAACGTAAAGATTAAGGGCCCCTGAATTTAAATCTTATTCTCTCAAACATTTGCTTTATATTTTTATACAACCTACTTAGCCTTGTCTCTATGCTTTGAGGACATAAGATTGATAAGCGAGGTAATACTATACATTATAAAAATAACCAACTTGGGGTGGAGGGGATGAAAAAAGAAGGAAAAAAATGACCAACTTAGACTCTGAACTTAGATCGCCTGAATTCAATTCCAAGTTCTAAGCTTCACCTGCCATGTGGTTCCTCAAATGTTGCTCAATATTTCTGCTCCTCAATTTCTTCATCTATGAAATACCAAATCTATAATATCTTTGTCACAGAATAGATAGATGCTCAATGTATGACTATCTCTATTATTTTTACTAAAGCATTGAGATGAAGTAAAAACCATTTAGTTAAGATGTTTTTACTGTTAAATACAAACTGATTTACTATCAACTGAGTTTGTCATCATCCAGAGCTACAACTACAGATTTTTGGGAAACAAAAGTTTCTGAAGTAAACATCAAAGCATCATTATCACCAGGCAGTATAAATTAAAAAGATAGAAAGAGTGACCAATCTGATTGGTCTCTTGCAATGGATGATTTTGGATGGATGAATTTCAATTTAAAAAGGAAAAAAAGCTATGGAGGCAAGTACATGTGGGGCCCACTCTTCCAGCCTTGTGTCACCTCACTTTGAATAATGGGCGCAAGCTTAATCCAGGATAACATAAGCGGTGCTAGCTCACTGTCGTTTCTTAAAATTGAGTCTTAAGAACAGGATGGATCATGCTGAGGAGAGGATTTCGGAGCTTGAAGATTATGCATATGTATTCTTGTTGATTTTGTTTTTGTTCTAGTAATTCTTTACTTTTTGGCATTACAAGATGCAGCAGGATCATGCTGTATATTTCCTCCCTCAGTCCTAAAATCAGCCATTTCTCCAATTGCAAAGGTTACTTTTATTGTAGAATAATTAACAGAAACCAGGATTTGGGCACTCAATCTGCTTGTTGTTACTACAGAGTGTTGCTTCTCTCTTGCTGAGAGGGAAGGAAATACATGTGTGCATACTAACTGGTGCGTATACACAGATCTATATTGCTGTGTGTATACATCTGTAAATTAAGCTGAAAAAGAGTTAATAATGATGTCTCCAACTCATCTATTACCGTGTGAATTATTCAAGCTTCCTCCTTTTGTTTATTTGTAAGTTCTCATTCCAACAGTAAAAAACCTGGCTCCCATAGTCCTCCACTTATTTATTAATACCTATTTGTTCAATTCCAGAATACAGGCAAAGCATTATGTGAATTATTAACCCATACCTCATGGGAAATAATTTTATTAAGTAGAATATAGCGCTTACATTCAGTTTCTTTTGCCTTTAGATTTACAGGCTCTACTATTTCCAAAGATACTTAGGCGAGCTCTTTTTTCTCCACTCCCTTCAATGAGGTTATTTTATACATTTGTAATGCAGTGACTGTTTTGTCACTTTCTGTTTTCCACCCAGGAACATATGTATTGTATGTGAACATTAAGGTTCATGCCGTAAAGTTCTATGCATATTGACAAATTCATAGTGTCATGTATCCACAAGTACGGTATCATCGAACACCATTTCACTGTTATAAAAAATCCTCCCTTTGCTTCAAGTATTCAACCATCCTCCAAGATTAAAGACCTGGAGACCACTGACCATTTTACCATCACTATAATACTTCCTACTAGGAATTATTTTTCAAAAAATATGACTGCTGTGATATTCCCTTCTTATAAGTCATCTATTTCATTAGAAATATATGCTAAATTTGAAGTCATATACATGGGTATACATATGGTAGCAATAATGTAAATCAGGCCAATTTGATCTGCATGGATTCACAAATGCAAAAAATTTATGTCAAAGGAGCTCCGTGGTACATTCAGAGAGCAAAATAAATTCTAGCTTGCAATAGAACCAAGAAAATTCCTAAATTTATGTGTATACATATATATACACACATACACACAAATATAATGAGATGTTTCACTAGATATTTATGTCAAAAAACAAAATGTAATATATTAAGAATGTAAGATATGTAGTAGAATTTCATTCTCTCTATTGTTGAAGGAAGAATATAATTCATTATATACTATTAATAGAATAGATTAAATTTCAAAGAAGACAAGGAGAAAAATGTATTTTATTAAAAATAAATTTATAACCTATGACTAGAAAACGCAACACACTGGCATTAGCTCTACAGAATTTAGCAGCATTGTTCCACATTAGATGTATGTCATATTAGGACCATTAATGAAATTATGTATTAAAATATATGGTTATAATAACCCTAACTACAGTTAACATTTACTAACCACTTTCTAAAAGCCAAGGTTTGTGCTAAATTTTTTATATACACTGATCTTCTCAAAATTAATCAATAAAAACTTTTAAATAAGCAAAGAAATGTGAAGTGCATACCAGTGTGTTCTTCCTATAACAGGCACATTAACCACCTGCCCCAAAGTCACACATCAAACGAACTCAATCAGTATCTATTCTTTGACCATCTGTCACTTCCTTTTTTATTCTATACTTAAATATTATTAATGACAGTTTCAAAATTTATGCTTAGTAATTCTTATAATTATTAACTTGTAAGAATTATTATTACTATATTTTAATATAAGCATCTTGACCTGTTAAGCTTCCTGTAATGTAGCCTGGTTTTTTGGGCTAGGTGGACATGCCATAGGAATTTTCAAAAGCAATGGTTTTGATATTTTCAAAACCCACAGGAATATTTAAGTTACACCCTTATCTAAAATCACTACCTGCATGAAACCACGTTATATGCATTATAAAGTAACAAAAATTTTAAGGCAAATGAATGCTTCTATGCTACTATTATAACCAATATTGAATTAAAATGTCTCTCATGATTTTGATCAACCTTTTATTTTGCCCATTGTAATTTGTACAAATAAATTAATCTTGTAGTCAAATAACCTTCCCTTTGTCTAGGTTGTAGTAGAAGACATCCAAAAATAAGCCATAATTCAAAGTGCATATTGAACTAGATAGATTGTTACTTTTATCTTGATAAATCAGTCCATGTGGGAAAATGGTTCAAATCAATTAAAATAACTGTTAAAAGAGAATTGCTTAAGAAAGGACACAATTCACATTTCTAAGATATTTTGATGAAAACTTTTAAACAGGGAAAATTGTGATTCTAAATGGATATAAAATGATACTAATATTACAAAGATGAAAAAGAAAGAAGAGTAGTGTTAACGTTAATGCCAGACTTCTTTTCAGTCCCCATATTCTCTGCTCTTTGCTCAGGAAAACTAATAAAGTCATTTTATTTCAAATATTATCTCCATTAGGTAATAAAATAGCATTATAATTTATAAAAAGATGGCTTCAAATGCTTATAATCAATTTAAGAATTTTTTCACTAAGTTACTTCAGTCATGTATACACACTAAGAACATTACCAACCTAAGAACATCCATGGGGCAATCCTGCTGCTTTCAGTAGCGTTAAATACTGCAGGACATTGATGAGATCCTGATGCCTATGATTTAAGTGAGATGAAGAAAAATCTTGTATCAGTGAAACTAGTACATTCAAAGTTGCCACTTAATATTTTTAATATGGTCAGTTACAGTGAGTTCCTCACCTTTGATGCTACACTCTAGTGGATTTGGATTTTGATAAATATTATTTTTTAAAGAAATATCAAATAGAATTTAAGAAGAAAAAAGAAAGAAGGTGGAATTCTTAATTACTTGTACGTTGCATGTGTTCTCTTTGAGAGACTGCCTCTGCCTCCTGCACCCACCTGCCAGACTCCTTATCTGTCCCCATCTGCCCTGCTCTCTACCCAGGATGACTGATCTCTGAAGTCTCTGTCTTTTGGCTTCCCTTCCCTGCTGAGGACTTTTGGTAGGGTTAAGCCAATGGGAATCAAAATTTGGGGGTAGGAAGGCAAAACAGCAGGACTCCAAGGTAATTCTTTTGCACTCTCTCATGTGCCACGTCTCTCTCACCACATGCGTACCATTTTTGTGTTTCCAGTACTCACTGGGCTCCAATAAAAACGTTTTATTACCGTCACCTCTCTAGCAAAAGGGCTGTGGTAGTTCCCCATTGTAGTAGTTTTCTGGGCATATTCCCATGCCTGTTGTAACTCTTAACAATGCCCAGATTCTTGTAAAAAGTCTGTCCCTTAAAATCTCATCATTTTAAACATTTGGGGCAAATTAAAATTTCTATCAAAAACTCAGTCTAAAACATATAGAAATAATCCCTTTTTAAACTTTGATAAATATACTCCATGAATATCTCCACTGTAGATCTGTGGCTATAACTATTTATGAGTGAATTATTTGCTTTCCATTTTTCATTCACTGTTATTTTTCCTGAGTGTTGTGCAGTATAGTGCTTAAGAGACCTTGCTTTGGAGTCAGGATACCTGGATTATGACCTCATTTCTGTCACTTACTAGCTAAGTGATGTTAGAAAAACATTTTTAAACATTTTGTGTCTTAGTATTCTAGTCTGTGAAATGGAAATTATACTAACATCTACGTCTTTAAGTATTTCAGAGTATTGAGTTGATAAAGAATTAGGAAAACCACCTAGTGCATAAACCTTCAATAAATTATAGTTGTTTTTGTTATTGTTGTTATTTTGTTATCAGTATTACCACTAATATTATTGCCATTACCCATGATTCTCCCATGCTAATAGAGATGCTGGCATGCTCAAAAATTATAAATTTACACACTTACCAGGATTGCATATGAATCCATATGGTAAGTAGCCCAGAAAGTACTGGTATTTTTCAATATTTTAAATTTTAGTTTATCTAATAGGGGAACATATTTTATTTGTTTCATGTGATAATTAGTGAACATAAGTATTTTTTTCATAATCATAATGGTGTCATTTCTTCTTTTCACTTTGTTTAAAAATTTCTAATATTTGTTTTGGACAAATTTTAATAAAATTATTTTTTGTTTTAAAATTTTTCAATAAAAAGGAACACTAAACCCCTTGTCATTATTGTTATAATCACTTTCTAGTTATTAATTTTTCTGTCAACTTTACTAACAGTATACCCTGTCTTATACAATTTTATAATTATATGTGTTCAATAAATGACCCATCTACGTTATGGCTTCTGATTTTTATGATACACTTACGAAAATGCATGACCACAAAATTTTAATATTTTCTACTATCTATTGCACTTCTAATGATTTTTTGCCTTACTTATTTCGGTTATGATTAAGTAATTTCTTAATATGAAATATATTTTTATGTAAAAGTAAAGGAAGGATAACATTTTCATGTCCCTTTTCTCAGCTGCTTCTTTCCCAGAGTGGCTTGAAATGCATACAAGATGTTCATATAAACCAGAGTCTTTACCTTTGTCATCTCTTTTAGTGTCTTGATCTGACAGAAAAATGCACATAATCAGGCCCATTAGTTTACATAAATTTTTTCTTAATCTATCATGAAAATATTATGTGTTTGTTTCATTCACAGTATTTTCAGTTATCACTTTATTATGGTAATTATTATAACTGTCTCATAATTTTTAATTACTTCTCATTTGGGGATTATTGATAAATTTGTTCTTCATTGCTACTTCTTTGTAGCGTCGTTTCTCTATTCTTGTGAATATTTACATTCTTTTTATATCTTCTTTGTTATAAACTATCTGCAGCCTTTTATTTCCGAAGTAACTAGGGTGATCGATCAGTTAATAATTATCATTGTTGTGTCAATATTTCATGGAATAATGCCTAATGAAAATAAAACACTCAGGCTGAGCATGGTGGCTCATGTCTGTAATCCTAGCACTCTGGAAGGCTGAGACAGGAGGATCACTCAAGCTCAGGAGTTTGAGACCAGCCTGTCTCTACAAAAAATAGAAAAATTATCCAGGCGTGGCAGCACATGTTTGTAGTCCCAGCTACTCAAGAGACTGAGGCAGGAAGATCGCTAAAGCCCAGGAGTTTGAAGTTGCAGTGAGGTACAAGGACACCATTGCAACTCTAGCCCAGGTAACAGAGTAAGACTCTGTCTCCAAAATAAATAAATACATAATTTTAAAAAACAATAAATATTTTTTGAATTAATAAATATGTATGCAAAAATAATAAAAATCTATTATAGAATTAGTGCCTCATTTCTGTTATTAATGATTGCTATACTTCTGACTTTGAGTTGCAAATTAGTGGAAGAAATTATGCATATGTACACATATATTTTATGTATATATACACATATTTTATATGTACACATACATTTTATGTTATACACACACACACACATACACACACACACATATATATATAAAGTCCCTCCAAAAGGAAAATACTTTTTCAGGTACTCCACATAGATAATTAATATGTTTTTCTCTATAAGGACTCAAAGCCAGTGAATTTATTTGAAAATATTTTCTTAGGAATCCAACCTATTTGCTTTCTGCAGATACATATATTGTAAGATAATAGTGATTCAAGAAAATACATAAGGAATTTACATTGAAGACATTTATATAACTAATAAATACTCAATGGTACATTATACAAACCATTTCTAAAATAAATAAAATAACAAATATATACATGGATTCATATATCTATATATATTTATAACTCCCATTCTATTAAAATGAGTTGTAGGGCAATATTTATTTTAATATAGACTCCAAATATATTCATAAGGATTTTCATTTTTTTAAGGAGACTTACTTATGATTATAATTCAAGACTTTCTCCCAGCAGGTTGATTTCCTTGATAATACATTTTGCTATGAATACTGACAGTAAGGACAAATTCCATTCATAATTTCAGCAAGGTCTGTAGATTCTTCATAAATGTGACAATTGTAGGAAGTAAGGTTCTTCAGCATACACTGCACTTTCTGGAATCTGTAGGTTAATTTCATTAAGAACTGACTTTTTAAAAGGTGGAAGCTTTAATTCTACAGATAATGACATCTCTTTAATTTTCCTAATATTTTGTAGTTATCAGAATTTATAAGCAATATTTTACTAACTTTAATTCTAAATATTTTTATGTTTTAATGCTAATTTAAATGGCAGTTTCCATATTTTAATTTATTTTGCAATTATTAGTTTTCAGTATGTAGAAATACTATTATTTTGTATAATTACCTTAATCCTGTAATACTGCCAAATTTACTTATTCCTTATAGTAATTTTATTTTGGATAGTTTTGGATTTTCTACTTATAAACATTCTATCCAATCTTTATGTTATGTTTTCTCTTACTTTATGTTGAGTGCAGTTGAGTAGAGGTGGTGAGATCAGACTTCCTGATTTTAGGGGAAAATATCCAATATTTCAACAATATGATATTGTTTATAGTTTTTATTAAATATACTCATTGGATTCAGAAAATGCATTGCTAATTCAATATTTCTGCTATGTACATTTTTATTATGAATGTGTATTGAATTTTATCCTGGATTTTTCTGTATCTGTTGACATAATCATACATTTTTGTCCATTATTTTGTTAATGTGACAATTTACATTGATTATTATTTTTAATTTTAAAATTAGGTTACTGCAGCACCATAAGGTGATTGAATTGTTAAAATTGACTCACAGACTCACATAAATCATGGATCATCTTCAATTTTAGGAATTATTCAAAGATTCAAATACTATAGAAGCACTAACTGTAGCATTTCTTTCTGAAGAGGGCAAATCCAACAAAAGCAGCTTTTTAAGTGTTCATTTCTCCCACATTGGCACAATAGAAACATAGAAAACATAGACACTTAACTATGTGTGCATACAATTTTGTTAGATAAAGCCATTTTTAGTACTTTTACTCCATCTGCTTGTGTAACTTTTACTCTCCAGTTGGTCATATTCCATAAAATCTTAAATTCTGAGTTTATCTATAATAACAGAGCCAGATAGACAAGTCATTTATTGCAAAAATGCATTTATTTATAAAAACTTCCAAGTGTATTTCCAATAGTAAATGCTATTAGCTTATTTGCAAGGAGGTCTGGTCTAGCTCAATTACTGCCTCTGGAATCCCCAAGTAGGAGGGAGTAAGTAACTCATAGCCCAGCTGTTAACTTTCCTTCCCAGTCCACTTTATGATTTTGGCCAGTATCTCCTTGCCACATATTTCTAGGTATATTTTCATAATTTTTCTTAAAACAAATGTCCTCAAAATATTTTCTACAAGATTTTATATAAACAAATAAGCTTATAAATACTCCAATAACCCAAAGGATTTGAGCCATCAAATAGAAAGTGCGAATTATTCTTGTTATAAATCATGTGAGTCATCACTTTAACTCTTTCTAGATCTTTTTATATTCTTTTAAAAGTTTAATTTTTCCCTTTATCTGTTATCATAAAATATTATGACATGTTTATATATGTTAATGGATGCATGTATGATTTATCTAAAACCATCTTCTTCTGGCCAATCTGTATGAAATTAATTGAGGGCTTCAAATAGCCTCCCAAAATATTTTCTCATTCTGATTGAAATGGAAATTTGATTTTTATTTAGTCCTAAAGTTAATAGAGTAAGTTACAGATTTCAACACACTTGCTATACCATTCATAAGTTAAAATTTTATACATTTACATACATACAAAAAAGTATGCTTTTCCCTTTTATGTACTTTATGTACACATAATTCCAGAGGTTGTGACTAGAGACCACTTTTCAAAAAAACTATAGTTTCCACCTGGTGTTTGGACAGCCAGAAATAAGGTTAATCATAACCTTATTTCTCCTATCATGGCATGTGTTCTTATTGACACAGACTTTTAGGTGACATTATGTAATGCTATCCATTTTTTCCCCTGATTGAGATTACATGTGTTGATACTTAATATTGCTCTTTTAATCCTGACAAAATGAACCATGACAAACATAATTTTCCTTTGTATGTGTAATAGCTGGGCAATTAGAGAACAATGATAAAGGCCACAATGTCAATGTCATTCTCCTCAGCTTAGACTTGTGATATTCTTCCCATAAATGTATCTCCCTCTAATAGACGTCTAATACTTCTAGCCTCTGACCTTTAAAGAGATGAGATTCCAAGATTTTTAGTTTATCCAGTTACCTTCTCTGAGTAATGGTATGTGATGGAGCATTGTCTTGCAAGAGGATTGGCCTGTCTCTGTTGACCAATCTCAGCTGCTTAATCACAAGTATTTTTGTTATTTCCAATCGGTTGCAGTAGACATCTGCTGTCATAGATTGACCAGGTTTCATGAAGCTGTAGTGGATAATATCAGCGCTGGAACCCCAAACAAACTAGCTATTTTTTGATGAATATTGGGTTTTGGGCTGTTTAAACACTTCATCTTTGTCTAAGCATTGTGTTGGAATGCTTGGGATTGTCAAAAATAATCCATTTTTCATCACATGTAACAATACAGTACAGAAATTGTTCATCTTTATGTTGTAACAGCAGAGAAAGGCAAACTTTGAGACAATTTCTATTGACACTTGTTTGATTCATGCGGAACCTCTCTATCCAGCTTCTTTAACTTGCTGATTTGTTTCAAATGGTCCAATATCATTGAAATAGTAATGTCAAACCTTGAGGCTAACTCACACATAGGTTGAGATGGACTCATTTCCACTACAGCTTTTAGCTCGTCACTATCCACCTTGGTCTCAGGTCACAACATGGCTCCTCTTCAAGATTAAAATCACCAAAACAGAACTTCTCAAACCATCAGCGTACTGTGCATTGGTTAGTCACATCCTTCCCAAAAACTTTGTTGATATTTTCAGTTGTCTGCACTGCATTAGTGCCACAATGAAACTCATATTCAAAAATAAGATGAATTTTTAACTTATCCATGGTTTCACAAAAATTGCTCTTAAAAAATTTTTGAAAAGTTTCTGTTCATGTCCTTTGCCCACTTTTTGAACTTTTCAAAAGAAGATAGACTAATGGCCAACAAACATATGAAAAAAATGCTTAACATCTCTTAATTTTTCAGGGAAATGCAAATCAAAACCACAATGAGATATCACTTAACTCCAGTGAGAATGGCATTTCTCAAAAAGTCCCAAAACAATAGGAGAGATAGGAACACTCATACACTGTTGGTGGGACTGCAAATTAGTACAACCTCTGTGGAAAGCAATATGGAAATACCTCAAAGAACTACAAGTAGATCTACCATTTGATCCAGCAATCCCATTACTGGGCATCTACCCAAAAGAACAAAAGACATCTATATAAAGGACATCTTCACTCGAATGTTTATAGCAGCACAATTGCAAAGATGTGGAAACAACCCAAGTGCCCATCAATACAGGAGTGGATTAAAAAAATGTGTATATGTATCATGGAGTTCTACTCAGCCACAAAAAACAATGGTGCTCTAGTACCTCTTACATTATCCTGGATAGAGCTGGAACCCATTCTACTAAGTCAAACATCACGAGAATGGAAAAACAAACACTGGATGTACACACCATCAAATTGATATTAACTGATTAACACACAAGTGCATGTATAGTAGTAACATTCATTGGCTGTCGGACAGATGGGGGAGGTGGGGATGGGTATATTCACAGCTAATGGGTGTGGTACGCACTGTATGGGGGATGGACATGCTTGAAGCTCTGACTCGGGTGGGGCAAAGGCAATATATGTAACATAAACATTTGTACTCCTGTAATATGCTGAAATAAAAATAAGTGAATAAATAAATAAATAAAATTAGCATATAAAATGCAAAAAAAATTGAAAGATAATTACAAGCCAAAATGTGTATTTGAAAGAATGAAGGTGTACCTTCAAAAGTAAAACAAGAAATGTCAAAGTGAAATATCAGAGATATCAACTGTTAAACTTAGTACTTAGGGAAATTGAACATCTCACACTTGATAACCTACTACAAATCTTTTCCTGTCACTGTTAATGTGTGTGATGTTCCATTAGATGAGTGGCTTCTCTAGTCCATTCACAAATCCCTCATTATCCTCTGGACTGACTCCTATTTGCAAACTGTTTCCTGGAAAAAGTATTCCTTTATCATTCACATTTGATTTAAACTAGTACAAAAATTCTGTGTAAAACAGTATGGAAATTACTCAAAAAACTAGCAATTGTGTGTGTGTGTGTTTCTTTCTTTCTTTTTGTTTTGTTTTTGTTTTTGTTTTTTTCTTTTGAAACAGGGTCTCACTCTGTTCCCCAGGCTGGAGTGCAATGATGTGAACATAGCTCACTGAAACCTTGAACTCCTGGGCTCAAGCAATCCTCCCACCTCAGGCTCCATAGTAGCTTGTACTACAGACACAAGCCACCACACTGGGCTAATTTTTAATTTTTATTTTTTTGCAGAAATGGGGTCTTGTTCTGTTGGCCAAGGTGAGCTTGATCTCCTGGCCTGAAACGAGCCTTCTGCCTTGGTCTCCCAGTGTACTGCTTTTTCCTTTGGCTTGTCTTTGCTGAGAAGTCAATGATAATTTTATTATTATGCTTCTGAATTTAAAATGTATGTTTTTCCTCTGGCTTTGTAAATTTTTTTCTCTGTGGGTTTTAAGAAGTTTGACTATGATATTTCTAAGTTTTTCTTGATAGTTTTTATGTTTTTGGTTCAATGAGCTGACCTTGGATATGTGGGCTGTTGTTTTTAGACTAATTTGTAAAGTTTTCCTCTATCATATCTTCAAATAAGCTTTTTCTTCTTTTCTTTCTCTGCACTTATTCTACACTCCATTTATATTATACCACTTGAGAGTGCCCTATACGTGACTTATTCTTTGCTTTTTAAATTTTTTTCTTTCTGTGGTATATATTGCATAATTTCCATTGATCTTTATTTAAATTGTTTCTAATTTTATAATATCTAATGTATTTCTAAGTCCAGGCAGTAAATTTATGATTTAAGCTGCTTTATTTTTCAGTAGTAAAATTTTTTAGAGGTTACATTTGTCTCCTGAAACTTCTCATTCCTTCAACTTTTACATCCATCTTCTCCAGTTACTTTGTTAGCATATTTAAATATTCATTTTGTCCTCACTTTCTGATTGAAATATCTCAGTCATCTTTATGGTTTTTTTCTATTGATTATGTTTTGTTTTGAGTATGTATCACATTTTCCTATTTCTTTGTACCACTTTTTTAAAATTTCATATGTTGTATAAATGAAAGCTAAAATAATAATTATTTTGTTCTTGTTTATTACAGAGGTTATGGGCCTTTCCTCTATTGTTAGTCCAATTCTGTACTTTCTGGGATGCCACCTTTGAGGAATTTAGCTCTTTTAATTTGTCAGTTTGTAAGCTGAGCTGGTTTGGGCCCCTCGTTTTTATACGATTCACCTTTGTATTAAACTGTAGCAGAGCTCAGATCCCATGGTCACAGGTGCTTTCTAGCTCCTCCACTGCTGCTTTGTAAGCAATTTAGTGTGTGTATGGCAGTGCGAGGGGTGGGTTGTCATGAAAAGACAAATGATTTATTTGTGTCTCTTGAGCTCTTCCAGATTCCAATCTATCTCTCTAGCATGTCATAAAAAAGCTCATATACTTTCTCATCTGTGCGGTTTCTCTTTCTGAGACAGGACCTCTCTTCTGCCTCCTTGTGTCCAGAGAAGGCACTTCCCCTGGAATAGAAGCTGATGTGGCTCTTTGCTTTCATATGAGAGGTTTAGAAATTCAGATTATAATCTACTTTTTAAATTAGCCACATAAAAAAACGCATGAACATATTTCATTTGTGTATTTTTCCTTTATTTTCCTTTTGTTACATGAGTAGGTTTTTTATTTGTTATTTTTATATTTTCTTTAAAAATTATGGCTTTAATAACATATATTACATGTGATGATATTCATATAAAGTATTTGTACAGAATTGTGCAATCATCCCCACAAATGATTTTAGAATATTTCCCTCACTTCAAAAATAAACATCATGCCCATTTGTAGTTATTCACCATTCCCACTTCTTCCTCCAACAACTAATCTACTTTATGTCTTTACTGAATTGCTTTTTCAGAAAACTTCATAAAAACACAATTATACAGAAAGTATTCTTTTGTGTCTGGCTTCTTTCACTTTTCATGTTTTTTAGTTCAGCCATGTTGTAACATCTATCAGTACTTCAAGATTTTTATTGCCAAATATTATTGCATTGTATGGATATATCACATTTTTTAATCCATTCATCAGTTGATTGGCATTTGGGTTGGTTATTGGAAGACAAAATAATTTTTTTAGAGCTGGATTTGTTTAAATTTCGTATCATTATAGGAGTACAAATGCTTTGGTTACATAAATTACCTTTGCACCACCAGAATCAGAGCTCCCAGCATGCCCATCCTCCAGACAGCCTGCACAGCACTCATTAGGTGTGAGTTTACCCATCCCAGCTTCCCCCCTCCCACCTGCCTGACACCCGATGAATGTTACTTACACATGTACACATAAATTTCGATTGATTAGTACTAATTTAATGGTGAGTACATGTAGTGCTTGTTAACCAAAACAGCATGGCATTGGCATAAGAACAGACATGTAGACCAATGGAACAGGACTAATAAAACCATCCTCACACAGCCATCTGGTCTTTAACAAAGCAGACAAAAATATACACTGGGGAAAAGAGTCCCTGTTCAATAAATGGTGCTGGGAAAATTGGATAGCCACATGTAGAAGACTGAAACACAGAGTGGATTTTTTTTTAACATTCCTAAACACTCTAAGTGGAAGTAGAAGCCCTCTCTATTATTTTATTATATTTACGAAGCTAAGAAGAGGAATTTGTACAATAAGGTTAATAATAGGAAAGCATTTCACATGATGTCAACTGTCTCAATGACATATAGAATATATCTGATGCCACATTAACCATCAAACATTCAACTCAAACTTAACTCTTAATTTTTAGTTCACAAAAGCCTATAATCTGTCATAGGTTACGATCATCTTTAAGAAATGTGTCTCAGTGTGATAGAATACAACTCTACATTTTTAGGCAAAGATAACTGCCAAGACTTTTCAATATATATTAGTTCTTAGAAAAGGGAAACTATATCTTATTCCCACAAGTGGTACAAAATTGAGGTGAATATACTTTATAAAGACAGGATGCTAAAACAGCTTCTTGAGAGAGCAAATTATCTGATTATTTTCAGAACATTCTAAAAGGGGAATTACCAAAATACAGTGTCTTAAAGATTACTACTTGTTTGTTGAAGGTACTCAACATGAGAAATTAGCACAAAAATTCATCCTTTCCTGATAAAATTCCTCACAGATTTAACAGATATATGTAAAAACAAACAAACAAACAAACAAAAACTTCTATACATCAGAACACATAACAGTCTCAGAGGTTAAAAAAAATCAAACTCAGATTTGCGAAAAATGGCGAATTAGGGGTGACATCCTGGCTCTCTGCTCTCAGAGTGGGAGATGAAGAAGGCAGATTACTGCACGTGAGTGACCTCCACTTCCATAGGACCAGGTTCATGGACCTGCAGAGAAACATCTTGGGACATAGGACACCAGTGGAAAACAGAGATGACTCGGAGAATCTTTCACAAAGCCCAGAGAGTCAGATGTGTGCCTTATGGAGGGAGCCCGGGTCTACTGCACCATCCGGCTGGCCAGCTGCAGTGGGGTGTTCTGACTCCCTGGGGGGGATCCTTTCCCCAAGTGAATTCCACACCCACGCAAGCAGGGAAGTGCCTGAAGTCGGTGGGAAGTGGTGGTGCAGGCAGTTGGGCTGCGTGGAGTAGAAACTGGAGCGGGGATCATTTTGAACCCTCTGGTTCACTCTTCTGAGTCAGCCTGTCTGTGGGAGGGTCCAAGCCAAGCGGCCACCTCCTGGTACTGGAGGAATGAGTGCGAAGAGTGACATCTCACTTTAGGAGGCTTCCAAGTCTAGGACAGAGGGGTGTATACCTTGGAGGAGATTCTGTCCTGGGAACTTTCTGAGGATTTGGCTGGCACTGGAGAGACAGAGTGAGCGTGGTTGCCTGCAGCTGAACGGTTGTGACTCGGCAGGTTGGGGAAGCAGTGGACTCAGAGCGCGGTTTGGAAGCTGCCCGGGAACCCCCCTTCCCCCTGCCCCGTGGACGTCTGCTGTGCCAGCTCGAAGCAGGTGGTCAGGCACCTCCTGTAGCATGGAAACACTACAGGTTGCTCTGGAAGTGGTCACAGTCCCCTCCCCGTCCTAACCCAGATGAGCAGGTCTGTAATTTGAAAGATTGGGGAGGGAAGTAGAGAGTCCACCTGATCCCCCAATCCATCACCTGGTCTTCCCATCCCCATGGCTTGGGTTTGGCATTTGAAGGGACAGATAGGGGAATGTGGTGACTTTTGTGGCTGACTCGACAGGCTGGTATTGGGTGGTCTCCGTCCCCACCCAGCTGCCTGCATTCTGTGCCAAGAGAGTGGAACCCATCTTGGGAGGGCGGAGCTGTGAGGGAGGTTACCTCTCCAGTTGTGACCAGGGAAGTCATTACCACCCACCCTCCCCTGAGACTCGGCCCAGATGCTTGTCAAAGGGACTGACTCCACCCCTGGGTGGAGCTGAGAGAGAGGCTGTTCATCCTGAAACCTGGTCACCAGACTATTACCTCCACTTTGCTTCCTCTTCCTTGCTGGAGGCTGAAAGAGGTTAGAAGCAGTCTATCAGATTTTGGTTCATAATCCAGTCCCTGCAACTCCAGTTCTTGACAAAGTACCCAGATGAGAAATAACCAGTGAAAGATCACAGGAAACATGAAGGATCAGAGAGAAAAGTCACCTCCAAAAGAAAGTACTTGATCATCATCAACTGACACCAACTTATATGATATGATTAAACTGACAGGGGAAGAATTTCGAATATGGATTGTTAGAAACCTCAATGGAATTGAAGAGAAGATGATTCCCAACATAGACAAAACACAAGAACAATTCGGGAAATGAATGAAAAATTCTGCAAAGAAATTGTAATAATTCAGAAAAACCAAACAGAAATCCAGGCAATGAAGGAAGTATTCGAGGAACTCCAAAATTCAATGCAAAGTCTTAGGAATAAGACGGATCATGCAGAGGAGTGAATTTCAGAGCTTGAAGATTATACCTATGTGCTAAACAAATCAGGAAGAAAGGGAAGACAGAAACAAGAGACAAGACTAAAGCTTACAAGAAGTGTGGGATTATTTTTTTAAAAAACCGAACCTCAGGTTGATAGGGTCACCAGAGGGGGAAGAGGAACATTCATAAGGGCTAGCAAAATTATCTCATGGAATACTGGAGGAAAATATGCCGGGCCTGGCCAGAAAAATCAATATTCAGATACAAGAAGCAAACAAAACTCCTGGGAGACTCAATGTGAAAAGGCAATCACCACATCACATGGTTATTAATCTGATAAAAGTAAATGTGAAAGAAGCAATCCTCTGTGTACCCAGACAAATACAACAAATAAGCTACAAAGGTAGGTCTATCAGACTAACTGCAGATTTCTCAACTGAAACCCTACAAGCCAGAAGGGATTGGGTGCCTATCCTTAATATTCTAAAACAGAATAAAGCCCAACATAGAATTCTTTATCTGACAAAATTAAGTTTCATCTATGATGGAGAAATGAAGTCCTTCTCAGACAAGCATTCTCTGATGGAATTCACAAAGACCAGCCCAG
>CAUYRT010079013.1:0-45648 GCA_963574885.1 Lepilemur ruficaudatus
TTCATTTTCTTTCGGTTTGTGATGTTAGCAGCTGTTGATGTTCAATGATGAGACTGGGGATTAAAAATTGTGATATTCAGGCCTTTATTAAAAAGTCCCAAAACAATAAATGTTGGCATGGATGCAGAGAGATAGGAACACTCCTACATTGCTGGTGGGACTGCAAACTGGTGCAACCTCTGTGGAAAGCAATATGGAGATACCTTAAAGCGATACAAGTAGTTCTACCATTTGATCCAGCAATCCCACTACTGGGCATCTACCCAAAAGAACAAAAGACACTCTATAAAAAAGACACCTGCACGCAAATGTTTATAGCAGCACAATTCACAACTGCAAAGTTGTGGAAACAACCCAAGTGCCCATCAATACAAGAGTGGATTAATAAAATGTGATATATGTATACCATGGAGTACTATTCAGCTATAAGAAACAATGGTGATATAGCACCCCTTGTATTTTCCTTGATAGACCTGAAACCCATTCTACTAAGTGAAGTATCCCAAGAATGGATAAACAAGCACCACATGTACTCACCAGCATATTGGTTTCACTGATCAACACCTAAGTGGACATATAGGAACAACATTTATCGGGTGTGGGGCAGACGGGAGCGGGGAGGAAGGGATGGGTATATACACATATAATGAGTGCGATGTGCACCATCTGGGGGATGGTCACACTTGAAGCTCTGACTCGAGGGGGGAGGGAGGCAAGGGCAATATACGTAACCTTAACATTTGTGCCCCCATAATATGCTGAAATAAAAAAATAAAAAAAATTGTGGTATTCTAATCTATCATTATTATCTTTCATTTATAAATTCAGGTGTGTTAGATACTTCCCCTCCTCCTCATCGTATTTTAGAAGCATTTTTTTTCCACAGTACCTAGTGGCATTGTTGGGAAATGCCATATAGGAAAGGCAAGATAAATGCTTGATTCTTTTTTTTATTTATCAGTTTTGAAATAATGCGTTTATTTTCTATTACCATCTCAAAGCAATTAATTAGTTTTCTTTAAAATATCATCATAAACTCATGAATTTAAGCATACCTTATGGGTTTCAGTCAATTGCAATTATTATCCTTCTGAAGCTCAAATGGTCCCATTGAGCTTCAACCAGTGGCAACCTCTTCGGGTTGACTCCTGAGTCCTTCTGACATGAGCCTAAGTGACCTCACTAACTGGCAGGACAAGGTGGTCCAGCCTGTCTTGTACATTTCTAGCTGAAGGCTTGAAATCAATCATGTCTCTTAACAGCTCTATTTTTTTTTTTTTTGGTGAGAAATAATATTTTAAGACCACAATCTGCATGTTCATTGCTACTGAGTTGGCCATGCTCCATGGACAGCAATAGGAAATATATGTATGTAAATTTACGTGAATAATTTTTAAGATAAAATGTCTGAGGAGTTCATACTGATATTTCAAATTCAAATTCAGAACTACAGATTTTTTTCCTTTAACACAAAGTTTTAGTTGTCAAGGATAAAGGGATTGATAGAATTAAAATATCCCATAATTACTACTTTATGTATCCCTCGTTGTACATATAACAGTCCCAAAATATCAGTTCTAAAACCGCCATTATTAATATATTTTATCTTTATTGAGAGCAATTAAAATTATTTTTTGCATGTGCCTTTACACTTTCTATACCCTCTTTCATCATTGTCCTACGTCGTCTGAGCATAGAGTCATTACATAAAATACTTGCTTCTTTTTTGCTCTCATTTGGTCTCAGTTCCATCAGCAACTGTGTGATTAATGTCCACCACCAGCCGTTATGTGGATGTCTCTCTACTTAAGTTGTTGTCTAAAGTTCATTGCTCAGGAAGGGTTCATGAGAACAACATTCTCTGAATCCCTGCATGTTGATAGCAGGCTGTCTCCACCCTTTATACCTGAAAGTCAACATTTTTCTGGATATAAAAATCCTTGGCTTACAATTTCTTTCCCTAAGCATCTTAAATATACTATTAAAAAGCACACTGATAATCTAATTTTCTTTTTCCTCATAAGTCATTTGCTGTTTTTGCCTTGAAATTCAGAGGATTTTTTTTTTCTTTTTCCTATAAAGCTTAGTTTTCTAACTAGAATATGTCTTGGTGTTAGCTGTGGTATATTGATGTTCTCAGGCATGCAGTGTACTCTCTCAATGTAATTTCAAATATGTATTTTCTAATTTGGGGAAAGTTTTTAGCATTTGTTCAGCTTCCTTGGTTTGCTTTTCTTCTTCTGGGACTTCTATTATTCATATTTTGAATTGTCTGCCTGTCTTCAATATCTTACCTATCTCTTAAATACCTTTTATCTCTTTATTTTTTGTCTTAAAATCGTTCTTCCTTTTCACCTTCTGTTTCACTTAAAACATCATCTATTGTTTTTACTGTTTTTGTGTTCATTCTAGTTTAGACCTCACTTCCTTGTTAATTTTTTTATTCTTCCCTGAGTTCTTTTATTCCATATCTGAGTTTTTCTAATTCTGATTTCTGCTGTTCTTTCATGTCTTACACCATTTTATTAATGCCTCTTAGCTCGTTTTGAAATAATATGTTATGTTTTGATCTCTTTTTTTGGCATGATTTTCCGGCATGCTTCTACTATCTATAGGGATGTTATTCTGTTCCTTAATCTTTTTTTTCTTATAATAACTTTGTATGGGAGTTGACCCAGATACATTTCTGCTGCTCATTTTTATGTGAAATTAGTTTTCAAAAACTCTCAGAAAGAGAGGGAGTTCAGGGTAGTTTTTCTAAATGCACAGAGCCCCTTCTTCTGTTGTTTTGAGGTAGTGTTTAAAAAAAACGATGGCAGCTTGCTTTCTGGCATTTTCTGAGTCCATTCCCCCACCCACTTCTATCTGGATTTTCTCTCTACCTTCTTTCTAGTCAGCTCAATTTTTATGCCCAACCCAGCAGTTTCTCCTCAGTGTGGGTCCTGTCCTGGGAGGGAGCTCCTGTGGGTGTGTTTCTAGAGTTTGCGAGAACCAGACCACTCCAGCCCCTTCCTCCTTCTAACCGTGAGCTGCCTGCACTCACCAGCTATTGCAGTGGGCAAAACCCCTTCTACTTTCAGCTGCTGCTCTCTGATTGGCCCTATCTCAATACCTGTTAACTATTCATGGATTCTCCTGTTCTCAGGTTTATCTGACATCCATCGCTTTCCTCTACTTTCTCTGGTACATAAGGTGATGACCCGCAGGTCTTGTGGTTGTGAAGTGGTTTAGCCTTACCTACTTGCACGTTGGGGTTCGTGGAGGTACCTAGTTTTGTTGTAACTGCTGTCTGTGGGTTTTGGTTTTGCTACACAGGTGCTTTTGTGTGTGTATGTGGAAATTCGAAGAGATTCCAAAATTCCACTGCCTCCGCCATCATTTTTCCATAATTCCTCTCTGTAGAGACTTTAGTTTTATTCCAATGGTCTGTTGTATGCATTGCTGTGCAACTTTTGTTTTTCACTCAACATTGTATTTTTAATATCTATACATGTTAAGATATATAGACACTGGTCCAGCCTCTTAATTACTCTATAGTTCTTTATCATAGAAATGTTCTATGTTTTATTTGTCTCCCTATTATTGAGCATTCATAATCTGTTATAAACCTTACTTGATATTTTCATAGCTATAAGTTAGACAAGATGAGAGAAAATATTATTACCATTTTACAAAAGGAAAAAAAAGTGAAGAACAGTTACAAGTATCACTAGGCCCTGCTGTAATTGGTTGATATTTCTGTCTGGTAGACCACGCTGACAGGTATTACCACTTGTACCTTGAGTTTGACACTCTCTCTTTAGGCGAAGTTGTATTGTTCAAAGGTGAAAGTCAGACTAAAACTCCTGTTACCTACATTATCCGCCCTTCTAAATGTGCTAGCAAAATATAAAACAACCTGAAACAAGGTTGCTGATCTTCAAGGTACCATCTTGGCTCCTCCTGACTTAGAACAGCAAATGTCAGAGCCTGTGGAGCTAAAATGAGAAGCAAAAAGGCAGATTCTGGTGAAGTGGAAGTTGGCATTTCACCAAGGGAAGCAAGGTAGATATTTCAGGTTTCCATGGTGGGTTGCCTTTGCAACGGGTGCAATTTCAAAGGATTTAAGAAAGCTGTCTACAATTATTTTCATTTTATCAATTAATATCCAGATGAAAATACAGCACTCAGTTCATGTTAAAGGGTTGTTACATTTGACAGATGGAAAGGCGGGTGGGCAGCATTGTTCGCATTCTACTGCTGTGGAAAACAGTGTGCAGAATGGTTGTGTGAGTTGCATAGGATGACAAAGATAGACTGTCTCTGAGCTCAGAATTTCTTCCAGAAACATAACAGGCTTGGCTCACAGAGTCTATGTGAACCCGGTATTGCCTCTGTCTGGTAACCAGGAGAATGGGTGAGGGAGGAGGTACAAGGAGGTGGAATTGTGAACGTAGACACACAATTATTTTTTTAAAAAATTCTTTTTAAGTGTTACTTTCACCTCCAAAGCTAAACAAGTACAAAATAAAACATAACCTCAGCAGGGAAATCACGTAAGCAACATTGCTGAGCATAATCTCTCAGTAAATCATGTTGCCCTTCCCTGTGCCTGGGAAGACACTTTTTTCAAATTGTGCAAAGCATTCGTGACCTTCAGTTTCACCCACTGCTTTTGCCTCCGGCTCTCATTAGTAAACACCTTGGGAGAATCTCAGAATTGTTAATGGAAAAATGATTAATGGAATCATTCTCACTAGGGGTCAACAAAATCAGATGCCCTGAGAGTCTTGCCAGAACTTCACTTTCTTGGGTCACCTATGCAAAAACTCTTATCTCGATGAAATATGATAGGTAAAAACTCATGGAGACTGAAAATGGGGAAGGCAACTCTCCTCACACTCTGTAGGTTCTGAAAATAAACATGCATCTTGGAATTTGTAGTCACAAAATTGTGTGGTCGATTGGTCTCACTATGTTTCAGGTTTCTCATAGTTAATGTACAACAATGCCTGCGATACCTGCAGTAGATAAGGCATCAAATAAAATGTCCTCAGCATATTGAAAGGTATGCTATGAATAACAAGGGCTTTCGGAGTAAAAGATTTTAACCTCAGTTGATTGATATGTCTGTGATCTTAAGTTCTCTAAGCCTCGATGTTCTTTCCTATAAAATGAGGATAAAAATAATCACCCCCTCAAAACGTTCTTATGAGAAAGGAAATACTGGTAAACACGAAGGTGACTTATACATTGGAATGTCCTAGGTTTTATTTACACATACATGTGTACACACCTAGTGGATGATGACTGCTCAATTTGTCTTTTTTTAACCCTTTTTTGCCCTTTGGAATGGCCACACTTTCTTTTTCTCTATGCTGTTCCAAGTCCCTACTCTTTGTAGAAAGCAAATACTCTTGTACCTTCCTAGTCTCAGAGTCTCAGACAGGGGTTAACAGTATCATTTTTACATTAGGTAAGTTACTTGTAGTATGTTAAGGCCAATCTTTTCTTCAGTTGTATCAATAGCTATCAGGTTACCATCTGATCATGGCTGGCTGGGGATATCTGGCTTTTTCTGGAGATTTTGCCAATTTCTGCTCTGCATCCTCCGTGTTGATCTTAGACTCTCATGTCCCTCATCAGCCATTGCTCCTGGGGCCTCTCAAGCTAACAATCACAGACTCCATTAGGAGAAACTGATCATTCCAGTGGTCCTGTTCAGAGTGTGGGGAGAACCCTGCGGCCGTACACTTTTACTTGAGCTGAACAGAATTCTAAGAAACACACACACACGTACAAACACCTCTTATCTTATGGGAAATAAGATGAATTTTCTCTGCCTTTTGGCCAGTACTGCAAGTTTATCAAAAAGCACCCTAATGTCCATTTTTAAATTGCTCTGCTCCAGGCTAAGCTAGTTCTACCTTAGCAACTTGCTTCCAAAGTGCCTTGCTGCCTCACTTAATTTTGAATATCTCTTATAAAAGTCTCCAAACTTAGCAGACGCAATAGTGTGAAGGGTCCCGGATCCTACACCCACATTTTCCAGATATGGAAATGAAAGTCCGGAGAGGGAAAGCAGCTTCTCCAAGATCAGAAGCCAGTGAGCAGGTGAAGGAACTCGGGTCTCTGAGTACTGTGACATCAAAGCTTCTTGACCCTCTGCACGATGGCCCACCTGAAAAGAAGCACCTAAGGGGGAGGGGATATGTTTTTAAAACAGTTTTATTAAGATATAACTCAAACACCATACAATTCACCCATTTAAACTGTACAATTCAGTAGCTTTCAGTATATTCCCAGTTCTGCATCCAAAACCACAATCAATTTTAGAATATTTTCATTACATCAAAATGAAACTCAGTGCCCCTTCACCATCACCCCTGAACACCATCCTCCCCAGCCCTAAGCAACCACTAGTCTACTTTCTGTCTCTGCAAATTTGCCTGTTCTGGGCATTTCATTTAAATGGAATCATATAGTACGTGGCCTTTTGTGACTGGTTTCTTTCCCTCAGCGTAATGTTTCAGAGGCTCATCCATGTTGTAGCAAGTATCAGAACTTCACTACTTTTTATGGCTGAATAATAATATCCCGTCACATGGATATAGCACATTTGTTTATCAGTTTATTAGTTGATGGGCATTTGGGTACTTTCACTTCTTGGCCATCATGCAAAATACTGCTATGAACATTTGTGTACAGTTTTTGTGTGAACATATGTTTTTGGTTCTCTCAGGTATATATAATATGTAGGCATAGAATTGCTGAATCACGTAGTAACTCTATGTTAAGCAATTCAAGGAACTGCTAGACTGTAGTATTTAGACTGGTTACCAAACAGGCTGCACCATTTTACATTCCCACGAGTATTTTCTCCGCATGCTCAACAACCTTGTTATTATCTCTCTTTTTTATTGCAGCACATTATAGTAAGTGTGAAGTTGTATCTCATTTTGGCTTTGATTTGCATTTCCTTCCTAGCTAATGATGTTGAGCATCTTTCTATGTGTTTTCTGGAGAATTGTTTATCTTCTTTGGAAAAATATCTATTCAGTTCCTTTGCACATATTTTAATGGGACTGTTTGTCTTTTTATTATTGAGTTATAATGGTCCTTTGTATATTCTACTACTACGTGCTAGATATGTTCACAAAAATGTTCTCCCATTCTGTGGGTTGTCGTTTTCCTTTCTTGATGATATTCTTTGAAGCACAAAGTATTTTTAATTGTAATGAAGTCAAATTTTACTTAAATTCTGTTAAGTAACAGAAGAAAACAATAAGTCTACCAATCCATAAACATGGGATGTCTTTCCATTTATTCAGATCTTTTTAAACTTCTTTTAACAATGTAGTTTTCAGAGTATATGCTTTGTATTATTTTTGTTAAATCTATTCCTAAACATTTAACTCTTTTCAATGCTATTATAAATGGAATTGTTTTTCTTTGTTGTGGTATTTTATTTTTTAAGGGGGTACAATGTTTTTATTACATGAATATTTTGTAACATGCTTAAGTCAAGACATTTGGTGTGCCCATCACCAGAATAGTGTTCATTGAACTCAATAGGTAAGTTTTTATTCCATACCCCCACCCTCCCCCTTTTTTGTTTTTCATATTCTTTATGTTGCTTTGTGCTAATGGATGTGCACCCATCCATTAGCTCCCACTTATTAGTGAGAACATATGTTGTTTGGTTTTTCATCCCTGAGATATTTCACTTAGGATAATGGTCTCCAATTCTATCCAAGTTGCTGGAAATGACATAATTTCATTCCTTTTTATGGCTGAGTAGTAATCCGTGATATATATACACCACATTTTCTTTATCCAGCCATGAATTGAAGGGTGTTTAGGTTGATTCCACATCTTCACAATTGTGAATTGTGCTAAGATAAACATTTGAGTGCAGGTGTCCCTTGGATAAAATGACTTCATTTCCTTTGGGTAGATACCCAGCAGAGGGATTTCAGGATCAAATGGTAGGTCTACATTTACTTCTTGCAGAATCTCCATACTGTTTTCCATAGAGGTTGTACTAATGTGCAGTCTCACCAACAATGTATTAGCATTCATTTCTCTCTGCATCCACACTAGCATCTACTATTTTTTGATTTTTTTAATACTGGCCATTCTGATAGGGGTAAGGTGGTATCTCATTGTAGTTTTAATTTGTATCTCTGATGATTAGTGATATTGAGCATTTTTTTCATAAGTTTGCTCACAACATGTGGCCTTCTGTATCCTTTAGTGCGGCCTTTTGACTGAATCCAAATTTTACAGAATAAATCCTTTTAACAAAGGATTTTTTAGCAAAGGATGATTTTTAAAAAATGTATTTGTTCTGTGAAGTTTAGATTTGATTAAGGGCCACACTTGGGGATCTGGAGGGCTACTGTGGCCTTGAGGCCACAGGTTACCCACCCTTGGATCTTCTTTTAAAAAGCTTCTGCTCAGGTCTTTTGCACATTTTTTGATGGGGTTGTTTGTTTTTTTGTTTTCTTGGGTTTTTTTGCTGACTTGTTTGAATTCTTCATAGATTCTGGATATCAGTCCTTTGTTGGGTGTATAGTTTGTGAGTATTTCCTCCCATTCTGTAGGTTGTCTGTTTGCTCTATTGATTATTTCCTTTGCTATGCAGAAGCTTTATAAATTAATTAATTCCCATTTACTTATTTTTGTTGTTGCTACATTTGCCTTTGGGTTCTTAGTCATAAAATCTTTGCCTAGGCTGATGTCTAAAAGAGTTTTTTTCTATGTTTTCTTCTAGAATTTTTATGGTATCATGCCTTACATTTAAGTCTTTAATTCATCTTGAGTTAATTTTGGTACGTGGTAAGAGACAGAGGTTCTGTTCCACTCTTTTGCATGTAGCAATCCAATTTTACCAGTACTATTTATTGAATAGGTCTTCCTTTCCCTAGTGTATGTTGTTGTTGGCTTTGTCAAAGATCAGTTGGTTGTAGGTAGATGGTTTTATTTCTGAGTTCTCTATTCTGTTCCATTGGCCTATGTCTCTACTTTTATACTAGTACCATGTTATTTTGGTTACTGTAGCCTTGTAGTATAATTTAAAGTCAGGTAATGTGATGCCTCCATGCTTATTTTTTTACTTAAATTGCTTTTACTATTTAGCTTTTTTGTTGTTGTTGTTTTCCAAATGAAGCTTAGGATTACTTTTTCTAAATCTGTGAAATATGCTGCTGGTATTTTGATGGGGATTGCACTGAATCTGTAAACCACTTTGGGTGATATGGACATTTTAACAATGTTGATTCTACCAATCCATGAGCAGGGGATGTTTTTCCATTTATTTGTGTCATCTGCAATTTCTTCCATCAATGTTTTATGGTTCTCCTTGTAGAGATCTTTAACCTCCTTTGTTAAGTATATTCCTAGGTATTTTATTTTCTCTGTAGTTATTTTCAATGGTGTTGAGTTTTTGATTTGGCTCTCCACTTGAATATTATTAGTATATAGCAATGCTACTGATTTCTGTACACTGATTTTGTAATCTGAGACTTTGCTCAATTTATTTACCAATTAAGGAGTGTTTTGCTGGAGCCTGTAGGATTTTCTAGATATAAGATCATATCATCAGCAAACAGGTATATTTTGATGTCCTCTTTCCTGATTTGGGTGCTCTTTACTTTTTTTCTCTTACTTGATTGTTCTAGCTAGGACTTTCAACACAATGTTGAATAGAAGTGGTGACAATGGACAGACTTGTCTTGTTCCAGTTCTTAGGGGGGATGCTTTCAACTTTTGTCAATCAGTGTGATGTTCTCTGTGGGTTTGTCATATATGGCTTTTATAATTTTGAGATATGTTACTTCTATACTTAGTTTGTCAAATGTTTTTATCATAGATGGGTGCTAGATTTTGTCAAATGATTTTTCTGCATCTATTGAGATAATTATATGGTGTTTGCTTTTGTTTCTGTTTATGTGGTGAATCATATTCATTGATTTGTGTTTATTGAACCATCCTTGCATTCCTGGGATGAAACCCACTGGATCATAGTGGATTATCTTTTTGATATACTGTTGAATTCAGTTTGCTAGTATTTTGTTGAAGATTTTTGCATCTATGTTCATAAGAGATATTGGGCTGTAGTTTTCTTTTTTGTTGTGTGCTTTCCTGGCTTTGGAATCAGGGTGATACTGGCTTCATAGAATGAGTTAGGGAGGATTTCCTTCTTCTCAATATTATGGAATAGTTTCTGTAGGATAGGTACCACTTCTTCTTTGTAGGTCTCTTGAATTTGACGGTGAATCATCTGGTCCAGGGCTTTTTGTAGTTGGGAGATATTTTTATTACTGCTTCAATCTCACTGCTTATTGTTGTTCTGCTCAGGGTTTCTATTTCTTCCTGATTTAGGCTTGGGAGGTTGTGTGTTTCCAAGAATTTATTCATTTCCTCTAGGTTTTCTAGTTTGCTTGCATAGAAGTTTTCATAGTATTCATGGATGATATTTTGTATTTCTGTGGTATCAGTTGTAATGTCTCCTTCTTTATTTCTGATTGAGGTTATTTGAGTTTCTCTTCTATTTCTGGTTAATCTGGCTAGTGGTCTATCAATATTTTTATCTGTTCAAACAACCAACTTTTTGTTTCATTGATCCTTTGTATTTTTTTTTCCATTTTGTTTAGTTTGCTCTGAGCTTTGTTATTTCCTTTCTTCCACTGGCTTTTGATTTGGTTTGTTCTTTTTCTAGTTCCTCGGGCTATGGTATTATGTTGTTAATTTGTGATCTTGATGTAGGCATTTAAGCCTATGAACATTTCCCTTAGGACTGATTTTTCTGTGTCCCATAGATTTTGAAAGCTTGTGTCTCCTTTGTCATTTAGTGTGAGGAATCTTTTGATTTCCATCTTAATTTCATAATTGACTTGAGGATCATTCAGCAGCAGGTTATTTAATTTCCATAATTTTCTGTGTATTTGAGTGTTTGTCTTGGAAATGACTTCTAATTTTATTTTGCTATGGTCTGAGAAGATACATGGTATGATTTTAATGGTTTTGAATTTTCTGAGACTTATTTTGTGAAATAAAATATGATCTTGGAAAATGTTCCATGTGCTGATAGTAAAAATGCATATTCAATAGTTTTGGGGCAGAATGTTCTGTAATGTCAGTTAGGTCCATTTTTTCTAGAATCCTGTTTAAGTCCAATGTTTCTTTATTCGTTTTCTGCTTTGATGATCTGTCCTTTTCTGTCAGTGAAGTGTTGAACTCCCTGATTATTATGATGCTACTGTTTATTTCTTTGCTTAGATCTAGAAGAATTTGCTTTATGAAACTGGGAGCTCCTGTGTTAGGTGCATATATATTCAGAATTGTTACATCTTCTTGTTGAATTGCTCCTATTACTATTATGTAATGACCATCTTTGTCTTTTTTTCACTATTGTTGATTTAAAATCTATTTTATCTGATATGAGAATGGCTACACCTCTTCACTTTTGTTTTCTGTTTGCATGGAATATTTTTTCCATCCCTTCGCCTTGAGTCTGTGTGAGTCCTTGTGGATGAGATGTGTCTCCTGGAGACAGCAGATACTTAGGTTGTGTTTTTTCATCCAGTCAGCCAGTTTATGTCTTTTAAGTGGAGAATTCAGGCTGTTTATGTTGAGTGTTAGTATTGACATCTAGGATGCTGTTCCATTCAACATATTAGATGATAACTTATTGTTTGATTTTCCATCTTGTGCTATTGTTTTATAAGAGATGTTAGCTATAACTTTTGGGTGTTTTTATACTAGTGTGTATCTATTGTGTTATTGCATGTACAGTGCACTTTTGAGCATTTCCTGTAGGGCAAGTCTAGCAGCGACAAATTCCCTTAGTGTTTGCATGTCCGGGAAAGACATTATTTCTCCTTCATTTATAAAACTTATTTTAGCATAATACAAAATTATTGGCTGGCTGTTGTTCTGTTTAAGGAAACTAAAGATAGAACCCCAATCCTTTTTGGCTTGTACAATTTCCCTTCAGGAATCTGTTATTAGTTTGGTGGTTTTTCCTTTGTAAGTTACTTGATGTTTTTGCCTCACAGTTCATAGGAGTTCCTCCTTCATGTTGACTTTGGCCAGTTTGATGATTATATGCCTTGGTGATTCCTTTTTGCAATGAATCTCCCAGGTATTCATAGAGCTTCTTGTATCTGGATGTCTAAATTGCTAATAAGACCAGAGAAGTTTTCCTCAATTATTCCCTCAAATAGGTTTTCCAGGCTTTATGCTTTTTCTTCTTCACCCTCATGGATGCTTTTGATTCTTATATTTGGTCATTTTGCATAATCCTATATTTCTCATAGACTTTGTTCATTCCTCTTGATCTTTTGTTCTTTATATTTGACTGGGTTAATTTGAGAGAGTTGTCTTCAAGGTCTGAAATTCTTTCTTCTCCTTGTTCTAGTCTATTCTTAAAACTTTCTGTTGTGTTTTGTACTTCCCTAAATAAATTTTTATTTCCTGAGATTCTATTTGGGTTCCTGTTAATATATCTATCTCTTTAGTAAATTTTTCATTCACTTCCTGAATTATTTTTCTGATTTCTTTAAATTTGTTTTCCATTTTTACGTGGATGTCATTGAGTTTCCTTGCAGTCCATATTTGGAATTCTTTATCCATCATATCAGTTTTTTTCAGTTTGGTTGCGATCCATTGCTAGAGCACTGATGTGTTCCTTTGGGGGTGTTCTTTCACTGATTTTTCATACTTCTGGAGTTCTTACACTGATTCCTTCCCATCTGGAGCAGCTGTAAGCTGCTTTTAGATCTTCTCTTTATTAGATGGGAGTTTCCCCCCTCTCTCTTAAGGATGTGTCTGTAGTATATGTGGGTATGGACCTTTGGCTTTCCTTATGGGTACTTTGATGGGATTATAAGTTCTGGATGGATACCTTGGTTATCCTTAATGTGGTGGCTTTCTCAATTGCTAGTTATTTGAAGGCTATAGTGATGGTATACTTTGTGTGAGCAGATTCCCTGTCTCATGTTGACAAGGGAAGATGGAAGTCTTTGAAATCCTTTCTCTTTCCCCAGCCTTCTGTGAAGCATATTAGGATTTCAAGTTTAATCTCTGAGACAGTACGTGGTGCTTGTAGGTAAGAGTCAGCCACACCCTGTATGATTGAATTGGTAAATGGTGTAATGGGCAGTACAAGTTGTACTCCCTGCCAGTAGATGGTGCTTGCAGGAAGGAACCATGTGCAATGGTATTTTGGGGGACATTTGAATGGCTCTAGTTCATCAGGAGAAGCACTCAGATGCCCCAGTTAGTGGGACAGGCCCTGGAGCTCCCAGTGGACTCCTTATTCTCCACCATGGCAGAGGAGGATGGAGGAGCAAGGCTGGGCAGGGCTGGTTCAGAGGAGCCTGCATTCAAGCTTCACAAAGGTGTGCACAAGGAAGCTTCTCTGCCCAGGACCCTGCCACAAACCAAAAGCGTGCCTTTCCTTTTGGAAGAGAGGTGATCTGCAAGTATATGCAGCTTTGACCCACACTGAACTCTGTTCAGTTCTGCCCACATGGGCTCTCTCATGTCCCAAGATTAGTTCACAGATCTTTTCTCTGTGCTCCCGAGCAACAACACAATTGAGCCCTGGGAGTACAGGGTCTAGCCTAGAAGGCTGTCCCTTGGTCCCCCAAGTTCAAGTCCTGACCATGTGAGGGAGAAGCATGTTGGTCCTGAGTTGCCCATGGACTGCTCAAGTAGGCTTAATGTCTCTCCACTTTGGGGTGTGCCCCGCTCTGCTGGAGCAGCCAGGCGAGCAGCACCGGGAAGGGCTGTCAGGCAGAGAGCTCAAAGTCCAAGCACCCCTTGATCTGCTGCAGGTCTTTAAGAAGAAAGTTGTGAGTCCCACTCTCTGTGGAAGCCTCAGTGTTGTAGATGAACCAACAGTGGGGAAGAAGCCACTCCTGAGGACCCTGGCTCAATCATCCCATGAAGAACTTGTGCCACTCAGCAGTAGTGGGTCGGGGAGAGGTGGAGCAGGAAAAGAGTCTGAATGGAAGAGAGCTGGCACTCTGGTCATCTTTGTCTCTCTCCCCGGAAGATAGCCTGCCCAGAATGTGCAAGCTCTAGGATCACACAGATCCCCCAGGATCCACCAGCCCCTGTGGCCACCACAGTCTGAGCAGGAGTTGGAAAATGTTTGTGTGGGAACCAGTGATGTGAAAACTGAGGCACTAAAACTCCCTGGGGAGGACAAAGGAACATAGTGTGTGGAGAACCAGTATGGGGCCTACTGTCTCAGCTCAGGTCTGTGGTAACAGGGAGCAACCCCAAGGGGGCTAGCAGCCCAGCACTTTTTCAAGAAGCTCCCAGGTCATTAACAGCAGCAGCTTTGGGGCTCACGAGGGTAGAAAAGCTCTCCAGCACCTCAGTAACCTGCTGACTACCAGAAGTGCGAGGGAAAGAGAAACAAAACCCCAACTACCCATTCCACCGGACTCCAAGTGTTTCAGGGGGTTGATCTCTGCCAAAATCTCTTGCTGGTTCTGGCACTTTCCCCCCAGAATTGCACTTGAGCTATGTTTTTTTTCTTTGTTTGTCTGTTTGTTTGTTTTACCTAAAACTTTTCCGTCTTTCTGAGACAATCTGGCAACCAGTGTCTCTAAATCAGCCATCTTGCCCCATTCTCCCTGGAACTGTTTTTTCTTAATTTCATTTTTTAAGTTCTCATTTCTGCTATATAGAAATACAATTGATTTTGCACATTAATCTTGTAACCTGCAACCATGATGAACTCATTTATTGGTTCTTAGGGATTTTTGATGGATTGCTTGGGATTTTCTACATATGAGATCATGTCATTTGCAAAATAGCTTACTTCTTTCTATCCAATCTGGATGTTTTTTACTCTTATTCCTGCCTACTTCTCCTGGCTAGCACTTCCGGTATACTGTTGAATAGAAGTGGTGAGAGCAGATAGTCTCGTCTTTTCCTGATCTTAGGAGGGAAGTGTTCAATCTTTCACTATTAAATATCATGTTAGTCGTGGGGTTTTGTAGATAACTTTTATCAGGTTAAAGAAATTCCTTTTTATTCTTATTTTTTATTTTTATTTTGTGAGGTTTTTAATAATAAAAGGGCGCTATATATTTTTGTCAGCTATCTTCTGCATGGATTGGATGATCATATGGTATCTGTTTTTATTCTATCGATGTGGTATACTTCATTGATTTTCAGATGTTAAACCAATCTTGCATTTCTGGGATAAATATTCTTTGATTATGGTGTATAACTTTTCCTATATTGCTAGATTTTATTTGCTTGTATTTTGTTAAGAATCTTTGTGGCTATATTCATAAGAGATTTTGGTCTGTCATTTTCTTTATTGGAGGATTTACCAATGAAGCCATCCTGTCCTGGGCTTTTCTTTGTGAGAAGTTTTTGGTTACTAATTCAATATTTTTACTTGTTATCTGTCTATTAAAATTGTCTATTCATTCTCTAGTCACTTTTTGGCATTCATTTCTTTCTAGGAATTTTTCCATTTCATTTAATTATCTAATTTATTCTTATGTGGCTGCTCATAGTATTCCCTTATAAATTTTATTCCTGTGAGATCAGTAGTAACATGGAGATAGTTTTTATTTCGTACTTCAAGAGCACAATGTGTTTCAAGTCTCATGCTTTATTATAAAATAAGTCATATGAGCATATCTATTTTCATATAAAAATAATATTTAATATTATTGAACATTAATAAAATTGAAGTGCCAGGGAGAGTTCGCTGTATTTATCCTGTTTTTTCACCACTCCACCCTCCAAGCCAGGCCTTGGCCCCCCATTTGAGATGCATTATGACAAGACAAATTCTGCTCAGACAGGGTTTTGCATCTCTTTCCAGGACAGCTTATCTGTCCCTAACTATACTTAGATCCAAAGTTAAATTACCAGAGTTCCACAGTAGACTCACAAACTAAAGCAACAAGATCAGAGAGCTAACAGGTTTGATTGTGTAAATGGATCAACCCACAAAATGTTTTTATACTCTCATAGGGGTGAGGGGAGATTATTTCATTAATGACTGTGTATGTGTGTTGTGTATATCTGTGCCCTTTGATGAAGATGGCAGCACAGGGACACCTGTAACAGCTGGTCTTCTATCTCTGGGATAACAACAACAAAAACTAAGTAGTGCAAATGAAGTCTTCTCCCCCAACTGAACTACATTTCAAATTATTTACTTTAATGCAAGTCCTGTTTGTTTTGGCTTCAACAAACGAGATCTTAACCAACATTGAGATAGTCCCTGCCATTAAAAGAAGACAATAAAAACCAAAAATATAACTGTGTTTTGATAACAAACTGGTTATCTTTAGCATGTACAGTCAAGTAGCATTCACACAAACCTAAAATAGAAATGATATTTAATGGATACATTAAATGTAATATTTCCCTCATATCCTTAAAGTAAAATACTTGAATTAATCACAAATCAATCATTCAGCTTCAGTTCCTAATAAAGATGATCATTAACTCATGTGTTAAATTCATCATAATAAAGATATATTCTATTTGCCCTCTTTATTTTTCTTAGAAAAACTGTTCTTGAAGACCACCTGCTATTTGGTGGTTTACTTGTTTGGACCAGACATCGTAAAGCTGTGAGTATGCCATGGCATATAGCTCTGACTCAGTTACTGGGGCAGGAGGGAACAAGAAAACTGGGAGGCAGGGGCTTCGTTTTCAGTTTGATATACTTACTGGGGAAGGGCTTGAGCTGTTGTTCCAGTTCTCGTTAATAGTGGAAAATTGAAACTGATTGAGATCTTTTGTCACTCTGGGCAGAGGCTTCCCTTGGGTTACAGTGTAGAAATCCGGCTCAATTTCTCTCCAAGAGGAAGGAATTTCACAAACAATTCCAACAACAAAATGACCATATCCTACTGCCTGACCACAGGCCATCGAGCCTTCCTCCCGAGCCTTCAGCCTGGTCTCGCCCTTTCCCTACTCTCCCTCCCTGGTCCCAGACCCCGTTCCTCCAGGGTCTTCTCTTCTCCCGTCCCACTGACAGGTTTCCTGGTCTCTCCCCCTTTCCACCCCAGCTCCTTGCCATTATCGTCCTCTGTCTGCCTGCTTTGACCTTGTCTCTTTATGGAGCTCAGGGCACTGGATTGGATGAACCATACTCCTCAGCTCATGGCACCTTCCCATCAATGACCCATGCATGGCCATCTTACATTTATCAGTTATTTACTTACTTAGTTACTTTGAATAATGTAACAAGCTAACAAACCCACCATCCAAAACAAAGTCAGGAACCTTGACAATAACTTCATCTAGCCCTAGGGTCCCTCCTTCTCATGCTAATGCTTTTCCCCACCCAAGTGAGCATCATCCTAAATTCCATCTTCATCCTTCTCTTGCTCTCTATAAAAAATGTACAGAAGTTTTTCCCTAGTTTTATTATATATTAAATATATAAATAATTAATCATTATATCATGCATATGTTATTACATATAAATTATATATGTTTGGGTTGTTTTCTGGCTTCCCCTCTTGAACAGTGCTCCTATAAACATTCTTATGTGGTTCCGCTTCAACATGCCCTTAGCCTTAGAGCAGAGATGTTCAGAGAACAGCATCACTGTCCACAGCAGGGTAGCCTAGAGCTGCAGAATTTTAAAGACAGAAGAAACTTAAAATCATACAGGCCATAGAGATCGGAGATCCGTCATCCTGTATACCTGCCTCTGTTAATATTGACCTCACTCTATTATGGTAAATGATTTATTGTGAGCCCTGAACTGTGAGTGTTTGGAAGGCAGAGACCCTGTTTTCTTGGCTAATACCACTATTATTGCCACCACCTCCTGACTGGACTCTAGGCGTAGGGGCTTGCCCAGTGGCCTGCAATTCCATAATCTACATTATAGCTAATGCAAACCTAATTATGGTACTCCCTTACATAAAATTCTTCAATGTCTTCACACCCTTTGTAGGATTCCTAGTCCCATGCACAAGACTCTTCCTGAACTGGTCCCTGAGTGCATTTCCAGACTCATGCCTTGCTACTCCACAGCACAACATGCTCCAAACCACTTTTAGTTCTCCACACACACCAGGAGGTTTTTGCCTCAGGATATTTGCATGAGATGTTCACTCTGTTTGGCACATCCAAAACCTCTACCCCAGACAAATCCTACTTCTTTGGACCTCAGCTCTTGGGTGACTTCCTTTGGAAGCTTTCCTGACCCTTCCCAGGCTAAGGCCCCACCCCCACCATACACAGGAACACATGCACAAACACGTGCACACACACAAAGACACACACACACACATGATCACGTGCACACACAGAGACACATACATTTATGCTCAAGCACACACACATTCTCCTAATATCCTATGCAAGCCCCTGGCATGGCACTTACCACAACTACTTGTAATTTAATTAGACATTTACTTTTTTGTTGCTAACTAGATGAAAAGGCTTTTGCAGGCTAAGACTACATTTTATTGATCTTTGTATCACCAGGAATTTAGCAAAATACTGACTATATGTTTATTAGAGGAAAGAAGGAAGAAAAGTTGAGAGGAAAGGGGGAAGAAAGGAGAGAGCTTTTTATCTCCACAGCCAGGTGCAATACTGGAGCATAGAAAGTTTTCAGTAGATGTTTGTGGAATTAATGAATTAAAAAAAAAAAGAAAGAAAGTATGACTACAGATGAGCTGTGACTAGATTGCTCTGAAGAAAATTATTTAAAAATATTAGCAGAAAAAAAAAACCTTTCAGCCTATTCAGTGAATCTGTTTATATACCTCATAGGAGCCAGGTGCTATTGGGGGAAATGTCAGCTTGGCTGGAGAAGTCGTGCTAGGCCTAGAGCTGGGAGCCAGATGAGCAAGCTAAAAATAGGCACAGAAACCAAAAGGGGCAGCAAACACAGATGTCCCAAATGTGGTGCCAGGGAGCAACTCCCAAGAGCAATGCACTGGAGTGAAAGGGAAGTGGCCTGGGTTAATCTGGAAGCCTCTTGCCCTTCTGTAGATGGCTACGGAGTGGTGAGTGTGACAGCCAGTGACACACCAGGATCAGAGAGAGGGCACATGCGACTGTACAACATGTGAACTGTACAGGGGATAAGTGGGCATGGGTGTGAAGAAAGAATGGGCCCAGCAAGTCACTGAAAGAGGATCCACTCCTGAGTACATGGTGGGGACAGGAGGAGTGATATTTTTCTTCCCAAGATGACTAATTCTCACTAGCATGAGGTAGGCTACTTTGAAGAAAGGCAGGTGTTATAAATGATGCCCCCTGCATGGTTCTGTCCACCATTTTCTTTGTTTGTTTATAATTTCCCAGTGTCCATATTAGCTGTGAGCTGATAGAAATTTCTCCTCATATGGCATGTTCTTCCGACAGCTTGTTTTAAGCAATCAGGTACAGCTCTAGGTTGATGTAGGCCCTAGAAATGACAACCTCATGATTTAGTTTTACTTGAATGTCAGTCTTCCAATATTAAATGTATTTCCTAACCCAGAGGGCATCCCTCCTCATTATTTCACACCAGTCAGTTCTCAATAATTCATGGACTAATTATGCAGCAATTATATTTCCTACCCACAGGCAGAGTCAGTGGATGTTGTAAGGAGGTAGGACACCTGAGAACTCAGGGATTCCTCCAAGAACCTGGGTCATGCAGGGAGGGGCTGCTTCAGGGAGCATCCCAATCCTAGCCAGTGACCATGCGCTGGGTCACCCCCCTGCCCACTGTCTGGTCCAGCCCTCCATTGTTCTCAGTGTTGCCATAGCAAACCTGACTCTGGTCTCTGTCTCATCTTGCTTCCTCGTATCTATTTATCTACCTCTAAATCACAAATTCTTGTGTCCTAAACCCAGGAGCTCTCAGAGATTAGGAGAGGACTAAACCATTAACATTTTTAGAAGAAAAATGCAAAACATAGTTGATAACAATTATGGTATGCCTTAAATGTAATGAATGGTTTGGGGGGGCATGAAAAACACAGGACAATGTAATTGTGTTATTCACAAGATAATTACAAGCTTTATAGAAATGATTAAATGCACTGTACACTTTAGAGAATGTGGTCCAGAAATGGATAAAAGTATTAAGTTATATGAGGAAGTCTTTTCAATTCTGTTGGTAGATCTCTGTGACTACAATTGATATATAAAGCCTCCTTTGAAAGTAATGTCAAAGGCTTAAATTTCAGCACTTTTGAGTGAAAATGGCCCTGTCCCCCCATCCGTGCCATAGGCTCTGTTACTCTGCCATCTGGGGATCCTTCCTCTCTTCTTGAGATTTATGATGATAAGGATCTTCAACATCATTGACTTTATTCTCTCATGATCCATCCTAATTCAAACTGTCAATTGGCTGGCTATGCTAAATGGCTGAAGCCCTCCTCTCTCTGCATGCCTCACTCCTGCACACCTGTGTGCCTGCAAAGGTAGTAAAAGGAATACAATTAAAATGTGGTGGGTTCAACATTATGGTGCCTGGAAGGTAACACTCTGTCCTAACAGCAAGTAAAAAGCTGAACAAACTGTAAAACCAACAAAACTTCTTACATCCTTAAGAGAAGTAAGACCACTAGGCAAACCACTGTCTCCAAAATTGGGGAGAAATGGGTAGATACAGAGAATCGCAACTTACCAGAACAGAAATTACCACAGAAACCAGTACCAGGGAGGGGAAACCTGAACTGTATTGACAAATTGCTGGAGGCTACATGTGGACAAGTCTGAAAGTCAAAAATGCCAAGGGATCCAGGCACAGGATTGTGTGCCCAAACATTTGTGAGTCTTACCTCCAGGAGTTTGACTAGAAATTATTGGAGGGAAAAAACTCCTGTTTCTGGGGTTTGGGGTGAGGTATGGGGTGGGGAAGAAACGAGTAAAGAACCATTTTGAAATACACCAGAAAATTCTGTTCTTAAGAAGCTCAACCCTCAGAAGAAACTAGTAACCAGGGCCTAACCTATTGGGGTTTTATCAGAGCCTAACTGACGTAAGAGAAGAAAAATACCCAACTCCAGCCAGCTCTAGCCTGTCATGTGAGAGAAGGGAAATTCCTAATCTAGCCCCTTCTAGCCATCCTGTCCAAGCTAAGAAGGGAGAAACAAACTGAAAAACACTTGTGAAGTTCACAGTCCAGTGGCACAGGCTCCCTGAAAGACTGAGACCTGATAATACGACTATAGAATGTTTCACACACACACACCCCTCCTCATCCCATTACTAACAGCCTATTTACAGAAATTCCTTCTACCGAATCCGTCATATCTGGCTATCAGGAAAAAAATTACAAGGCATACTAAAAGGCAAAAAACAAAACAAAACAAAAAATCTTAGTTTGAAGAGAAAGAGCAAGCATCAGAACTGGACACAGTGGATATGGCAGGGGTTTTATAAGAATCAGACAAAGAATGTAAAACAACCATGACTAATATGCTAAGAGCTCCAATGGATAAAGTGGACAGTATGCAACAACAGATGGGCAACGTAGGAGCTGGGAGCCCTAACAATGAATTATAAAAGAAAATGCTAGAGAGAAAAAGCGCTGTAACAGAAAGGAAGAATGCTTTTGATGAGCTTATTAGTAGACTGGAAATGTTGATGAAAGAATATTTTTTATATTGATAGAAACCTCCAAAACTGAAAAGCAAAGAGAACGAAGACTGAAAAAAAAAAAAAAGAACAGCATATCCAAGGACTGTGAGACAATTATGAAACGTACAAGTTATGCATAATAGGAATGTAAGAAGGAGAAGAAATGGAGAAAAGGACATAAGAAATATCTGAAATGATGACTGAAAATTTCCTCTGAATTGATGTCAAACATTAAGCCCAAGTCTAGGAAGCTCAGAGAACACCAGGGGGGTGGGAAAAACCTTACCTATAAAGCAACAAAGATAAGAATTACATCTGACTTCTCCTTGTGATAAAGAAAAGAATGGAGTAAAATATTTAAAGTGTTGAGAGAAAAAAACACCATCCTAGAATTCTGTACCCTGCAAAATAATCCTTCAAAAGTGAAGGAGAAATAAAGACTTTTTTAGACAAACAAAATTTGAGAGAATTTATTGCCAATAGACTTGTTTTGCAGGAAGCAGAAAGTAGTTCTTTATAGAGAAGGAAAGTGATATAGTAAAAAGCTTGAATCTACATAAAAAAGGAAGAACATCAAAGAAAGAATCATTGAAGACAAAATAAAAACTTTTATGGTTCTTATTCTTAATTTACCTAACAACAATTTGTTTAAAATAATAGTAGCAACATTATATTTTGTTTTGTATGCATATATGCATATATATATGCTTATATATAAATGAAATGAATGATAGCAATGATACAAGGGACAGGAGGAAACATCAGAATTCTTTTATTATTATATGCTACTCTCACTACATGTGAAGTGGCATAATGTTATTTGAAAATGGGCTTAGTTGTAAATATTTATTACAAACTCTAGGGCAACCACTAGAAATAGAATAAAAAGAAGTACAACTGATATGCTAAGAGAGAAGAGAAAATGCATTCATTTAAGATGTTCAACCAAAACCACAAAAGGTAGAAAAAGGGTGGAGGATAAAAATAAGAACAAAAAAATGAAGACAAAAATAGAAAACAGTAACATATATGACAGGTATTAATCCAACTGTATCAATAATCACTCTGAATGTCAATGGTTTAAATACACCATTAAAAGAGAGAAATTTTCAGAGTGGATCAAAAAATAAGATTCAACTATACATTGTCTATAAGGAACCCACTTTAAATATAAAGACACATATAGGTTAAAATTAAATAGATGTAGAAAGATATACCATGGTAACATTAATCAAAAGAAAGCAAGAGTACCTCTATTAGCTACTCTATCAGAATAGACTTCAAAGCAAAGGAAGTTTTCATGGATGAACGGGGGCACTACTTAATAATAAAGGGGTCAGTTCTCTAAGAAGACAACAATCCTTAATATGTATGCACCTAAAAACAGAGCATCAAAATATGTGAGGCAACAAATGAAGAAATTTCAAGGAGGAATAGATGAATCCCCTACTGTAGTTGGAGACTTCAACACCTCTCTATCAGAATTGAGTAGAGCCAGCAGGCAGAAACCCAATCAAGACATACAATAGTCCTCCCTTATCTGTGGGGAATATGTTCTAAGACCCCCAGTCAAACTCTGAAATAGCAGATAGTACCAAACCTTATATATACTGTGCTTTTTAAATACTTACTTACCTATGATAAAGTTTAATTTATTCTTCTACAATATTTCCTTTTAGAAAGTTTATTTTATAAGTTAGGCACAGTACTCTTGTGCTTTGGGGCCATTACTAAGTAAAATAAGGGTTACTTGAACATAAGCACTATGATACCCCCACAGTTGATGTGAGAACCAAGATGGCCACTAAGTGACTAACAAGCAGATAACATATACAGCATAGAAACACTGGACACAGGGATGACTCTTATCCCTGGTGGGATGGAGTGGGAAAACACAAGATTTCATCATGCTACTCAGAATAGCAGACAATTTAAAACTTATGAATTGTTTATTTTTGGAATTTTCCATTTAATATTTTTGGACCATGGTTAATCACAAGTAACTGAAACCACAGAAAGCAAAACTGTGAATAAGGGGGGACTATTGTAATTAAACTCAACAACACCATCAATCAACTGGATATAATTGACATCTAAACACTACTTCATTCAAAAACAACACAATATACATTTTTTTCAAGCTCACATGGAACATTCACCAACATAGACTACATTCTGAGCCATAAAACACATCCTGAACAAATTCAAAAGAATATAAGTCATACAATGTCTGCTCTCAGACCACAATGGTACTAAACTAAATATGGATAAAGATAACTGAAAATCCCAAAATACATGGAGATTAAATAACACACTTCTAAATAACACATAAGCCAAAAAAGAAATCACAAGAGAAATATTTTAATCTCAAGTTAAAATATCTTAAACTAAATAAAACTGAAAATACAACTTATCAAAATTTGTGGGATCAAGTGAAAGCAGTGCTTACAGGGAAATTTATAGCATTGAATGACTATGTTAGAAAAAAATCTAAAATCAATCATCTAAGCTTCCATCTTAGGAAACTAGAAACCAAGGAGCAAAGTAAATCCAAAGTAAGCAGAGAAGAGAAATAATAAGAATTAGAGCAGAAAATAATGAAATTGTAAGTAGGAAATCAATAAAGAAAATCAATACAATCAAGAGCTAATTCTTTGAAAAGTTACTAAAATTGATAAGCTTCTAGCCAGGATAACCAAGAAAAAAAGAAAGGGAGCACAAATGACTGGTATCAAAAATGAAAAAGAGAACATCACTGCAGATCCCACAAACATTAAAAGGGTAATCAAGAAATACTAAGAATAACTCTACTACCATAAATTTCGTAATCTAGATGAAATGAGCCAATTCCTTGGAAGACACAAACTGCCCAATATCACACAAGAAGAAATACACAATATGAATACTCCTGTATCTATTAAAAAAGTTGAATCAATACTTAATAATCTTCTAAAACCGAGAATGCCAGGCACAGATGAGTTCACTGGTAGATTCTACCAAATATTCATGGAAGAAATTATACCAGTTCTCTATAATCTCTTTCAGAAGATGGAAGCTAAGGGAATAATTCCTAACTAATTCTATGAGGCCATCATCATCCTAATACCAAAAGCAGACAAAAACATTACAAGAAAAGAAAACTACAGATCAATATCTCTCATGAATACAAATGTAAAAATCCTCAACAAAATATTAGCAAATCAAATTCAACCATGTATAAAAATAATTGTACACCACAACCAGTGGAATTTATCCTGGGTATGCAAGGCTGGTTTAACATTCAAGAATCAGCCAGGTGTGATAGCTCATGCCTGTAAGTCTCAGCTACTAGGGAGGCTGAGGTGGGAGGATCACTTGAAGCCAGGAGTTTGAGACCAGCCTGGGTGATACAGTGAGACCTTGTCTCTAGAAAACAAAAAGGAATTAAAAATCAATTAATGTAATCCATCATGTCGACAGGCTCAAGAAGAAAAATCACACGATCAGACTAATAAATACAGAAAAATCATTTCATCAAATCCAACACCCATTCATGATTTTAAAAAAAATCAATAAACTAGAAATAGAGGGGAATTTTCCCAACTTGATAAAGAACATCTACCAAAACCCTGCAACTAACACCATATGTAATGCTGAAAAGTAGATACTTTCCCACTAATATTAGGAACAAGACAAGGATGCCCCTGTTACTACTCCTTTTCAACATTGTATTAGAGGTCTCCTAGCTGATGTAATAAGATAAGAAGAGGAAGTAACATATATACTAATTGGGAAGGAAGAACTAAAACTGTCTTTGTTTGCAGATTGTCTATGTGGGAAATTCAAAAGAATCAACAAAATAATTTCTGGAACTAATAAGCAATTATAGCAAGGTTGCAGGATGCAAGGTTAATATACAAAAATGAATTACTTTCCTATATAGCACCAGTAAACAAGTGTAATTTGCAATTAAAAACACAAGATAATTTAGATTAGCACCCCAGAAATGAAATACTTTTGTATATATCTAATAAAATATGTACAAGATCTATATAAGGAAAACTATAAAACTTTGTCAAAAGAAATCAAAGAACTAAATAAATGAAGAGATATTCTATGTTCATGAATAGAAGGAATAAATATTGTCAAAATGTCAATTCTTCCCAACTTGATCTATAGATTCCAAACTCCCAGAAAGTCATTTCAGAGGCATCAACAAAGTATCTGGAAAGCCAAAATACCCAGAATAGCCAATACAATATTGAAGAAGAACAAAGTTGTAAGATTGACACTACTCAACTTCAAAACTCACCTTAAAGCTACAGTAATCCAGATAGGGTGGTCTTGGTGAAAAACAGACAAATAAATAAATGGAATAGAATAGAGGTGCAAAAATAGACCCACAAAAATATAGTCAAATGATCTTTAAAAAAGGAGCAAAGGCAATATGATGAAGAAAAGACAGTCCTTTCAACAGATGGCGCTGGAACAAATGGACGTCCACACACAAAAAAGGGAATCTAGACACAGACCTTACACCCTTCACAAAAATGAACTCAAAATGGATCACAGACCTCAATGTAAAACGCAAAACTATAAAACTCCTACACATAAACTATGAGAAAAATCTAGATCACCTTGAGTTTTGTGATGACTTTTCAACTAAAACAATAAGCCATGATCCATGAAAAAAAAATAACTAATAAGCTGGACATCATTAAAATTAAAATTTTTGCTCTACAAAAGATACTGTCAAGAAATTGAAAACACAAATAGTTTGCAAATAGTTGGAGAAACTATTTGCAAAAGACATGTCTTATAAATATTTGCTATCCAAAATATACCAAAAAAAAACCCTCTTAAAACTCAATAATAAAATAACAAACAACCCAGTTAAGAAATGGGCCAAAGACCTTAGCATACACTTCACCAAAGAAGATATACAGATGGCAAATAAGCTATGCAAAGATGCTTAACATTATGTGCTATTAGGGGATTACAACTTAAAACAGCAAGGAGATACCACAGAAAGGCTAAATAAAATCCAAAAACCTGAAAAAATTGATAGCTTTTTACAAAACAAAATATAGTCTTGCCATACAAGCCAGCAATCATGCTCCTGGGTATTTACCCAATTAAGTTGAAAACTTATGTCTACACAGAAACCTGCACATGAATATTTATAGTAGCTTTTTTCATAGTTATCAAAGACTATAAGTAACCATAATGTCCAATAGTATAAACAAACTGTGGCACAACTATGCAATGGCATGTCATTCAGCAATAAAAGGAAATGCACTATCGAGTCACAAAAACTTGATTGCATAATGATAAGTGAAAGAAGCCAGTCTGAAAAGGCTACATGCTGAATGGGCCCAACTGTATGACATTCTGGAAAAGGCAAAACAATGGAGACAGTAAAAAGATCAGGGATTGACAGCATTAGGATGCAGAGAGAGACCAACAGGTGTAACACAGAGAATTTTTAGGGCAGTGACAATCTAATCTGTATGATACTATAATGGTGAATACATGTCCTTATACCTTTGTCTAAACAAGTAGAATATACAACACCAACAGTAAATCTTAATGTCAGCTATGCACTTTAGGTGATAATGAAGTGTCAGTGTAGGTTTGCCAATTTTACCAAATGTACTGGTGGGAGATGTAGATAATAGGGGAGCCTATGCATATGTGCGGGCAGGAGGTATACGGGATATCTCTGTAGCTTCCTTTCAATTTTGCTGTGAACCTAAAACTACTCAAGAGAAAAAGTCTTTTTTTTTAATTTCAGAATATTATGGGGGTACAAACATTTTGGTTACATATAATGCCTTTGCCTCACTACAAGCATGCCCTTCCCCCATACAATGCACTCTGCATCCATTAGTTATAAGTTTACCCACCTCCACACCCCCTCCCACCTGACCAGCACCCAGTGAATATTACTACCATATGAGCACCTTAGTGTTGATCAATTAGTACCAATTTGATGGTGAGTACATGTGGTGCTTGTTTTTCCATTCCTGTGATACCTTTAAGATACCTTGTATTCTTGTCATACTTCCAAGAATGTATCACAAGAATGAGCTCAAGCTCTATCCAGGATAATATAAGAGGTGCTAGTTCACCATTGTTTTTTGTAGTTAAGTAGTATTCCATGGTATACATATACCACATTTTATTAATTCACTCATTTATTTATGGGCACTTGGGTTGTTTCCACATCTTTGCAATTGTGAATTGTGCTACCATAAACACTTGAGTGCAAATGTCTATCATAGAATGGGTGAAGGACAGAAACAGAAACTTTTCAAAAGAAGACAGACTGATGACCAGCAAACATATAAAAAAGTGCTCAACATCCCTAATCATTAGGGAAATGCAAATCAAAACCACAATGAGATGTCACCTAACTCCAGTGAGAATGGCCTTTATCAAAAAGTCCCAAAACAACAAATACTGGTGTGGATGTGGAGAGATTGGAACACTCTTACACTACAAATTAGTACAACACCTTTGGAAAGTAATTTGGAAATATCACAAAAGAGCTAAAATTAGAAATACCGTTTGATCCAGCAATCCCACTACTAGGTATCTACCCACAGGAAATAGTCTTTTTAAAAATGTGACCATTTTGGCCTTACTTGCTGCTCTGAGAAAAAGAAAATAGTGTTAGGTGGGAATGGTTCTTTTGGGTTTGGAGATTTCCTAAAGATTTCACTAACTGTGCAAGGTCCAGGCCTTCTGTCCCAAGGTTGGTCAGAGGACATGCACTACATTGCCACTTCTTATGCATCTTGCACATGCTCATGGTCTTAAACCCATGTGGATTTACATGATCCAGCATTTTCTCTTTTTATCCAAAGGAGTACTTCTCACTTTAAGTCTTTTGATGAAGAATCTTAGAGGACCCTGAAGGGTAACCACATGCCCAGTTCCCCTCTTTTATTCCCAGCTCAGAGCTCCAGCCTTGCTCTCTGACTGAGTGGTCCACATCTCCATTCCCACGTTCAAATTCACTTACTTGAAATTGCGCTCTATTTAAGGGGAAGAGAGAAGAGGTCCTGGATATCACACAGCGAGTTGGCTCTGTGGATTGCCACAGACGGGATATTGGCCTTAGGTTAAAAACAAAGCTTGAGAAGAGCCCTATTTATCACTCTTCAGAGTCCACTAAATACCAGACCTCCATAAAGATAGCAGCCATTAGTTAAATAAATGAACCATTAAGTTGAGAACAGGTGTGTGAAATCAGCCACCCTCTCCTGATTTACTGACCCTTGGTAGACATTAGATGGCAACGGACTCTATCTGCAACAAGCAGCCTGCCCTGCTATTTAGAAAAGTCTGGCTCCTTTTACACTTTAAGTTACATTCCCACCCCGTGACCTCCCATCAAGAAACCCTGGAGCTAAGCGAGTGACTCTCGTGAAGAACTCCTCACTTCCCTCTTAAGTCAGGTGTACCCAGAAGGTTGATAGAACATCTTGCCAGACACATTGTGAGTCTCATTCAGCTATAATGAAATTTGGGTGCCCATGGTCCCAGCTTATGTTTTCACATATTGGTGACCCTAAAATATCTGGAGATATCTGAGGCACCCTCCACCATGGGCTTTGATAAGATACATTTTCATAAACACAGGGGGTTTCTTCCTATGGGAAGGGGCATGGGAGAAATAAACTTGCAAGGCCCCTCCTAGCATTTGGAGGGGCCAAAGACGAGATTTTAAAAGTTATTTCGATGTTCAGCAACCAATAAAACTGCTGCTTACTCATCAAGTAAAAACCAATGTGTTTTTGTTTTGTTTTGTTTGCTTTTTGTTTTTGTTTTACCACTGTGAATCTCATTTGCTATTCTGCATGTCCAGGTATATAATTCCTTTAGAGGAGTGGACAATCTAATTATGCCTGTGAAATGGGTATCAGAGAAATAAAACAGAGACAGGAGTGTGACGGGGGAGCGGATTCAATGACTTGCACTCAGGCCCGACTCATGGGGCCACATGTTCCAACGCTAACCAGTGGTTCTCAAGGGTTGGCCCACACATGGGCTGTGACTGCCTTCAGTCAAAAGAAAAAGAAACAACTTGACCTTCTCCTTATGGAGAAGGAAAAAGAGGAGGAGGAGGGTCAGGGAGAGGAGAAGAGGAAAGGTGGTAGTACTTGTAGCAGTTTAGAGGCAGTCATCGTAACAAGTGCGGAGAAGTCGAAGCGGAGTTATTATATGGAAACTAGAGCATACATATCACGAAACTGGAGGACAGGAAAATATCCAGGCCTCGGAAAGAGGCTGAAAACAGAACCAGAAAACCAAAGGAACCCAGGGATGTGCTCTCCGTGGGGCTTCCTTGCTGCGCACCCTCTAGGTTCTGTCCTCAGAACCCCGACCTGCAGACTAGCTGTCCAGATACCCAGTCCACGTGGCAGGATTGACTACAATATGGTCCCAGCTCACCACAGCTCCTCTTACGCTGAGATTAGCCCAGACTGAGGTCAAACTTTGTAACACTAATTCGAGATTTTCATAAGAGAGAATCTGATTGGTCCTGCTTGAAACAGTGGTCAAGTAAAGTTTAATAAACTGTCCAGGAGTTAGGAAATGCAAACACAGTTACCAGGGGTCTGCCCCTCTGGACAAAGGGGGACAGTCAAGTGGTCATGGGAGCTGGGAACAAATCCCCCCAAAAGTGTTTTCTAGAATCCATCACTGTCCCTCCATGTAATGCAAAGATTAGTCTCTGGGTATTACCAAACTGCGTTGTTGGATTTTTTGTTTTTGTTGTTTTGGTTTGGTTTGGGTTTGAATCAATAATTTTCCTGGAAATGTACTAAAATTTCATACTTTTTCCTTCATTCAAAATAGCACATTAAACTCATTTTTCTTGGAAAGAAGAGTTTTGGGGATGGCAAAGAGAAAATGGATATGGAAGGTTTGTTTTTTAGCCTCTTCAAATCTAGACATAAACCAAAATGTTTGAAGAACACTATCCTTAGACCATCCCCAGGGAAACAAACAAGTCAGTCAACTATATTGTGTTTTCTTCTGCAAGAATAAGAAATATGTTTACCTTAAAGGGGAACAGATGATTTGGATTATGCCTAAGAAAATAATTTTAGGTGTTTAAGACTATATCATAAATGATTTTTCACTATAAGCCTCAGCAAACTTCAAAATATTGTTCTTGGCCAGGTGTGGTGGTTCACACACGCACTTTGGGAGGCTGAGACAGGAGGAACACTTGAGGCCAAGAGTTCGAGACCAGCCTGGGCAACATAGCAAGACCCTGTCTCTACCAAAAAATAAACAAAATTAGCCACTCAGAGTAACATGCACCTGTAGTCCAGCTACTCAGGAGGCTGAGGCAGGAGAATTACTTGAGCCCAGGAGTTCGAGGCTACAGTAAGCTATGATTGTGCCACTGCTGCTCCAGCCTTAGAGACAGCAAGACCTTGTCTCTAAAAGAAATAAATATATCGTTCCCTTCTAACTACACCTCTGTCCATTTTTCCTTTCCCAGTTTTATTTGTGGCTTCTGGAAAGAATCACAGGGCTCATGTGCAAGGCTGCCCACAGCTTGATGCTGTGCGTGCTCCCTGCTCACCCCCAGGACTTCATTCTAAACGCAGGAGACGGCAACGTGACAGGAAATCGTTACAATCCAGCAGCCATCCGGGCCTGAGCTCAGAGGCCACGCTCTAAGGAGGAATGGAGGCTATTAGAATCCATTCCGGGGTTCCCCCTTTCTTTGAAATAGCTTCTATTTCCGAATGCCCGAGAGATGTGAACAGCCTTTGTTTTGTCCCATTTCCCTCCAGGCTTAGCGCAGATATGAATGCTGATGTGGTGTGTCACACTCTGGAGTTCTGTAAACAGGACACCGGCCAACCTTTGTGTCATCTCTACCCTCTTCCCAAGGTGAGTGGGTTTTCACGCTGAACAGCAGTGTCTGGTGACATGCAAGCCCTTTGGAAATGTTAGGAAAGGTGGCTCAGCTTCACTTGCTCAGTGGTTTGGGGACAGGGAGCAGCAAGACGACATTTTCAATTACGTCACATGAAATAACATCCTGAGTTTCAGTCTAGATCCCTCCCCAAGGCCACCGAAGAATGTCTTTGCCGTTCATCTATTGTGGACTATAATTTTGAGCTGGGCTGGCAGTACTTAGGAAATCTGATCGGCCAAACAGCACAGAGGTTTAAGTCCCTCTCTGCAACCTAAAAATCAAGCGAGAGCAAACCTGGGCAGCTGGTCACCCCTTCCTCTGAGCTTTGTTATTCTTACCCATACAATAGGTTATAATAAAATACTTCCCTCATTGGTTTATTGTGGAAAGTATGTGAGCTAATACACACAAAATGCTCAGTATAATACTGCTACTTAAAAAAGTGCTAAGAAAAATGATAGCTTATGTAATTATTATTGATATCATTATTATTCAGAGTTAGTTGTTCTGAATACCCTGTGTGCATTTTATCATTCCGGGCAACTTTTAATTGGATTGCAGAGACAAGGCTGCAAATGTTGACACAATTCCCTCCCCGTACTCTGGGTGAGAGCATGATATTAAATCCAGTTAGACCTCACAATATTGATTTTTGGAAGCTTCCTGTAAAAGAAAAAAAAATTCTATGCCTCGTTTTTCAGAATTGTAGTTTTTCTGTATATAACACAATGAGGTTTCTATTTTAATTGTAATTTCTTTTTTATTCATGTTAAAATGAAGGCAATTTTAGCACTTTGTGGCGTAACCAATAATCACAATTTTGCTGACTGATAATATTAAATATCATAAGCCTGTCTGCTTGAGCAGGAAGAAAGGGATGAAAATGCTTGGAGTATTAATGTATTTCGTGCTTCCTTGATCATTGACTAAGTACCAATTAAATTTCCCCTAATTCCACCTGAGGAGCTATGGGCTCCACTGGTTTCTGGAAGAGTTAATTTTTAATTTAAAAAAAAAAAAACTTTTCATGTGTTCAAGTAGCATGTGAATATTGTATCATCATATTCACTGATACTGCAGCATTGGTGATATAGTGGTTAGCATAGCTGCCTTCCATACTATTCTCTGCTGTGGCAAGGAGGAACTGTGTCTCTGTGTAGAAAGGCAAGTGATAGGGGCTTTTGTGATTTCCTTCCATAACATCATGTCATCTATACACTGCACCCACAGCTATACATAGTGACAAAAAGTTCAACTTTAAACTATCCCATTTGGTTTCCTGAAATTTCATTTCTTTGTCTTCCCATCCCAACCCCCTTTTCAATTCCAACTCCATGACATTGCAACCGTCCTCAGTCTGGAGGGAACTGGAGGATTTCACGCTGAAACTTTCAGTCTCTGCCTGGGCTGGGTGTTCGGCGCTGCTGCAGGCCTGCGCTGCTCCCTGGGAGCCCCCTCCACGTTCCCCTGAGGGCTGCTCTAGACCGTCACCCTCCAGCTCAAATCCCCCTCGCCAGCCTCTGTCTCTGCAGATGACCCGGAAAAGAGGGACAGTCAGTGTAAACGTGGACAGCTTTGTTGGCCTCTGCCTGCCTCTGAAGTTGTCTTCAGTAGCAATAGCTGGCACTTACTTACCAAACACACGTCGTGTGCCAGGCCCTGGGTGAAGAGGCTTACGCTTCATCTCAGTTAGACCCCAAATAACCGTGGGATGCAGGCGCCATTACAACCCCTTTTTCACAGTGGAGGAAACAGCTGCAATCCCACCACCAGAAACAACCGGTGTTAGAATGTTGCTCGCTTGCCTTTTAATTTTTTAAATAAATTATATTGTATTAATTCTTTTGAAAGTCATGATAATGTTTATACAATTTTATACCCTACTTTCCCCCCTGAACATTACATTTTGAGCATATATTTTTAAAAAATGATACACAGCAGACCTTTTTCATGTCCAGGGCATACAAATCGCTCCTACATAGCATGTATGAATTAGTAGCTAGAATGACCAGCCTACTGAAGGCAGGTGAAAAGCAGATGTACATGTAGACAATTTCTAGCCCACCAGAAGGCTTCCTCTTGTGCCTCCTGATCAATAGTCACCAAAGTGGCCACTATTCTGAAATCCGTCAGCACACATTAGGTCATTTATATAAAATTCTATTCTTGAACTTCACATAAATGGGCTCACACAGTATGTGCTCCTCTGTGCCTGGCTTCTTTTGTCTGCGCGATCCATCCATGTCTGGGGTGCACAGTATCATCGCATGCAGCATTCACCCAGTCATCTTCTGATCTCACTCCTGCTGTAGCTTCCCAGCTGGTCCCACCACATCTGCTCTTGCTCTCTTCCCAACAGTCTCCGCACTGATGCCAGAAATGCCTTTCTGTAAGATGATTACAGTCTTGTCACCCCACCTTAGCCCTTTGCATGATCAGCAGTTCCTCCCTCTGTCCTTCCTCTGGGCGATTCCTTCTCCTCCTTCATGTCTAAGCTGACACCTTGCTTCCTCAGGGAGATGACTCTGATCAGACACCGCTTGTCATAGCTCCTGTGCCTTCCTTCATTGAACTTGCTCTTTTCAGTGACACACCTGTGTGATTGCCCATCTGTCTACCCCTCCATTAGGCTCTACCCTCCAGGAGGGCGAACTCCGTCTTGTTCATCACTGTATACCCAGTGCCTAGGATGGTGCCTCATACATGCCAAAGAAATATTTGTTGACTGAGTGAATGGATGAAGTGCCACTAGCTTCTCATTTGCATCACTGATGGAAATTCGGGTTTCCCTCACGTCATGAGCTGACTGACTTTCCCAGTGCACACCTCAGGTCCTGTTATTTCCTCCAACTTAGGAGCTCCACATTGCTGACACAATTAAGCACAAATTTTCACTTAGCATTTCAGGACTCTCCGAAAGCCTCTCCCGACTTGCCTTCCACTCTTAGTCCTGAGTCCTGTGCTGTAGCCCAGGAGTGGGTAATGGGCTCTCCCCAAAGCCCACTCCCACCTTCCCACCCTGCACCTTTGGTCTGAATCCCTCCTTCCACCCAGACAGCCTCACCAACGCCATGCCCACCTTCAAGTTTGTCTCCGTGGCCACCTTCTCCGTAAAATGGTCCCTAACTCTCCCAGCAAAATATTAACTCTCCTCTCAGTAATCACTGTAAAATAAGCACTTACAACGTGCTGACACTGTCCCAAGTGCTTCCTAAGTATCAGTTCGTTTAATCTGACGAGGTAGGTACTGTTGTCCACGTTGCATCATAGATGAGGAAAGCGAGGCGCAGAGATGCCGAGCTATTACAGCTGCGTAGATTTCTTGGCTAGGTGTAAGCGCACGGGGAGGCAGCTGCATCTGGCCTGTCTTCGTCCCTCCATCCCGCCGGGCGCGTGCTTACTTGTTATGTGGATAATAATAGAAACAGCAGGAGCGTACAGTTATTGACGGCCTGCCAGCATCTGCACTTTACATGCATGATCTCATTTAACAATGCTCTTAGGTGTGTATTTGTTTCACAAATGAGGAAACTGAGAGTTAAAGAAGTTCAAGGGTTTTCCCAGGTTACACAGCCAGGGAGGACTCATGGGACAGCCTGGGTCTGTTTGTCTTCAGAGCCCACGTTCTTATCCACTGTGCTCTGCCTCACTGATACTCCTGGGCATTGTTACTCTGAATTGAACTGCCATTCCTGGGCCAGCTAAGTCCTCATAAGCAGGACTCTGTACTCTCTCCATGTCTTGCTGGTCACGCATTTCAGATTCTAGTAAAACGTAAATGGTGTGATATAAGCCATCTCCCCAGTGACCTGCATGCTGCAGGGGTGAAGGGGATGGAGGCGATGGAGGGGTCCCTCTGCACCAGGAAGCCTGTGGGGCAGAGAAAAGCAGTGCAGAGCAACAGGGGCTGACTCCAGTGGGGCCAAAAGAAAAATGTGGAACCACATTTGGGGAACACAATGAACCACCTATTGATCATCTATAGCTCACCTGAAATTCCAGGCCCACTTCCTGCTGATCCCATAGCCACGTCTCCCTACCACTATCTGCCATGTGCTCAAAAGGGCAAACTTCATCCATAATTAATCCAAGCAAGAAAAATCTGCAATGTTCAACTGGTACAAGGAGGAGAAGAGGGAGGAGGGGAGAAAAGGAAGTAAAAGGAGGAGGGAGAGGCAGTGGGAGGGGGAAGGGGAAAAGCTGCAGGTCTCATTGCAAAGACTCCCCAGATAGTTTTGTGTTATCTACCTTGGGTGGATTATTTTTACCACTGCTCCTCTCATTTGCACACAAAATAGGGCACTGACTGCTGCTCGTGGGCCTGCGCAGGTGCACACACACACGTGCAAACACATACACGTGCAAACACACACATGCATGCAAATTTGTGCAAAAGCATGATTCTGACACCACCGCTCACAAAATGAAAACTGAATGCACCTCTTACTTGTGTGCCCTGTGGCTCTTTAAATCTCTCCCTTTTGGATCAGTGTTACAATGTACAGACCCCTGCTTGAGCCAGAAGGACCTGGAGCCTCCTCAGCTTTGTGCTGTTCCCCCACTGGGTCCCCTAACCCTGAGATCCCCAGGCAGACCTCATAGCTTTAAAGAGACCTCCTTCCTAACCACAGCTGAGCCGGAGGGACATGCTGCACTTGCCAACATCCCAAAACACACTTCAGACTGACTTCAGCCACTTTGGAGCCACTTACTAAAACAGAGTTCTATGCAGGATGTAAGCCCTGTGTGGGGACAGGTTCTCCGTATTTCCCTGGGGCCTCCAGCCCACTTAAGCTGCTATGAGGGAGACATGCTGCCTTAGGAAAGCACCCCAGACTTTGAAATGGCTTTACCCACCATGAACCTGGTTTCTGCAGGAACCAGATGCTCAGCGTGTGGGGGTGTGAGGGTGTGTATGCACAGGGAATCCAAACCCCCAGGAAGCTGACATACATGGGTTTGAGAAGAAGTGAGTCTGCACCCTTTTTTATGAGAAAAAGGCACACAACAGATTCTTGTTTCACTGAGAAATTAACAAGCTGACCTCAGGAATTTACTTTTACTTTTTAAACATTGAGTGTCAAATAAAATACCTGGCATCTCTTTTAACAGATGGTCTCAGGTGGTAAGGATAGGAAAAGAATCACAGTCAGGAAATTGGACATTTTCTAAACTTCCTTAATTGCTATATTTCATTCTGTACAATCAACAACGAGCTCACAATGTGTTTCCGATGTGGTATCATCTAGTCTTCCCCAAACTCTGTTATTCTTCATAAATTTTTTTTGGTAATAATTTCAGATTTACAAAGAGTTGCAAGGATACTACAGAGAGTGCACCCCTCACCCAAGTTCAGCTTCCCCTAAGGGTAGCATCTTAACATTACTCAGTCAAAACTAAAAAAACCAATATTACTACTGTGTATCCATCACTAGTAACTGAACTCCGGACTTGATTTGGATTTCACCAGTTTCTCCACTAATGTCTTTTTTCTTTACCAGGATCTAATCCAGGACACACATTGCATTTACTTGTGACATCTCCTTAGTGTCCTCTGGTCTGTGACAGATTCTCAGTCTTTCCTTGTTTTTAACAGTTTTCAGGAGTCCTGGTTAAGTACATTTGTAAAAAGGTCCTCAAATTGGGATTTGCTTGTTTTTATCTTAATTCATTGTGTGCCTCTTTCTCATAAAAAAAGAGTGCAAACTTACTTCTTCCCAAATCCATGTATGTCAGCTTCCTAGGGGCTTGGATTACGGGTTTTTGGAAAGAACAGCGCGGAGGTGAGGCACCCTTCTCATCACATCCTACCAGGGGTTACATGCGGCCACACAACAGCGCTGGTGAGGTCACCTTCATCACTTGGTGAAGGGGATGTTCGCCAGGTTTCGCCACTATGACGTCACTCCTCCCCCTTTTCCTTTCTCCTGTTCTTTAGAAGGGAGTCTCTAAGTCCAACCGACCCTCAAGGAGGCCAAGGAGTTCTAAGCCCCATCTCCTGGAATGGGGGGTATTATCTACATGTGTTATTTGGCATTCTTCTAAATAAAAGATGGTTTTCTTCTCCCTCATTTATTTATTTAGTCAATCATTTATTTACATCAGTATAAACTCATGTATATGTATTTTATACTTTGAGTTATAATCCAAATCTACATTATTTATTTTATTGCTCAAATTTTTTGAGTTTTCCGGTTTTGCTGCCATTGGAAGCTCTTTTGGGTTGGCTCCTGTGTCCCTTTGACATACGTACACCTTTTTTGTGGGAGGTATTATGTATTTTCTGGTACTACTGGGTGATTCAGGCTCATCGTGTTATCTTGTATTTTTTTCTGACCCAGTCAGAATCAGACATTTCCCTAAAGAGACCTGGTTCCTTGTATTGGACAGTAGTATTTAGCAACCAAGATCTAGGTGCCAGGTGTGCCTATTGCTACTGGGATGTCATTGCGTCTGTGCCTTCTTAGTGGAAAGCTAAGTAAAACATGTATGTATACAACCCATATATATACACATATCTACAATTGTTTCTGTGTGTGTGTGTGTGTGTGTGTGTGTGTGTGTGGACATGAGTTCATACTGATGTCTCCAATTTTATCCTTTATCACAGGGCCAAACTCTATTTCATAGGTATAATTATCAAACATATTTTGCAGTGGAGACTTAAGATCTTGACCCAAACCTCATAACCAAGGAGTAGAACCTGAATTCAACCCAGGGCCATGGATTTCAGACCTGGGGCTCTTCACCTGAGCACTACCTGTATTTAGCATAGATAATGGAGCCCATCCAGAGTAGCCATCCTCAGAGCCAGAGAGAGGTGAAAGCACTTTGGTTTTAGTTTTAATGAAATAATCCTGAAGAGCTTAAAGAGTCTGCACAGGTAACCCAACTTTCTCAACACCAGTTAAACTCTACAGCCAGTTGCTCACTTAGTCACACCTCAGCGAACATTCCTGGAGCACGGTGAGACAACCCCGCAGCCAGGTACCCGACGTAAGTTCTCTTTGTCGACCATCACAAGTCTGCAGGACAGATAGGACTCCCCTATTTCATAAATAGGTCTGCTGAGACCTAGAGAGCTGAGAGACTTCCCTCAGGTCCCGTGGCTTCTGTAGAATAACTGTTCTTCTGTTCTCAGCCAGCCAATATTTCTGTAGAATGAATCATGTAGAACAGTATTCCAGAAAGTGTGGCAGGCGATCGCGATGCAAACAGCGATTCCGGCAGGGGAGGCAGGCTTGGAAGCAGACAATGATGCAGACACAGGTGCTCTCACTCAGGGTGCAAGGAGGGTTCCCCCAGAGCAGGGCTGAGCTTTACCTGGGAGAACAGGAGCGGAGGTGACTCCTTCAAGGTAGAGTAGGAGTTGGGCCAGCACACCACGCCCTGCCTACTTCAGGGCCTTGTGCTTGGGCCCTTCGCCTAGAACTCCTAGTTCTTTGCACCTTCTCCTGCAGGTCTCCGTGTAAGGGCCTCCTCTGCGCACAGGCCTTCCCTGACCCACCTGTGTGCAGCTGGTCTCCTCTCCTGCTCTCTCGCAGCACTTTGTTTAGTTCTTTCATAGCCTTTGGGTGCAGGGACCATGTCTTCCTTGCTTGCCAGCGTATTCTCAGGACCGGCACGGTACCTGGCACGTCACAGGTGTTCCGTGAGACTTGTCACATGAAAAATGAGATGGGAAAGGCCGTCGTGAACATGTGTCTGCCTTACCTCCTCTCTTGTGAGGATTTATCTGGTCTCACTGGAATATACTGGAGTTAGAAATGTTTAGCTTATTTTAGAATGTGAAACTGTTTTCAGACATAAACGTGCCCTGAAGGGTGAGAACTGTTGTGCCAGAGCTGGCCCGAGCCTGAGAGCTGCCAATGACCGTCCCTCCTCCTTCTTCTCCCTCCCACACGTCCAGGGACGCATACCCCACCTGCCCCCCAACGTCATCTTTCTCCCCAGCCGTTCCTTGATTTCCCGTTTTCTGCTTGATTCGTTGACATAACCTCAGCTACTGGCTTTCTAGTCTCTTACCCCCCAGGAGCAGGGCATCTTAGGTGGGCAGAGGGAACTGGAGGTTTGAGAACCAATCTACTTGGAGTTCATTCCTTTTCCAGACATTTTCCCAAACAGCATGCTGACTCATTGGGCGAAGTTGCTCTGAAGTTATTTATGCCCAAGGAAGAAAATGAGAAATGCCTATCAGCCTGCTCAAGTGTCCCCCATTCTAAAAAATAAATACCAAAATAAACCTTCCCAAACTCTTCTCCCCCATTCCCCTCCAGCTGTCCAGAGAAATCAAATTTCTCTCCTGCCTCTAACGGAGAGGCAGTTCAACATGATGTCTAAGAGCACAGACCCTGGGGTCAGACTGCCCAGGCTCAAAGCTCCAAGCTTTACCAAGCTCCTATGATAGGACAGGTACATAATAGAGGCTGAAAAATAAAAGGCAATGACAACTGTGGTAAAATTGGACCAAGTGCTTAGCATAATACATTATCTAAAATCCTCCCACGCAATTACAGGGCTATTCTATTACCTTAACTTTACAGATGAAAAGTCAAAATTCAAGCAAATTGATAGTTGTGGAGTTGTTTAATTGACAATGTCTTTAAAATTCCCATTTAAACATCTGAGGAAATTATGAACAATGAGAAAAATGACAGGAAAATATAGCCTTCTAGACACAGAAAGTCAGCTTAAAATGGAACAAAATATAGTGTCTAGAAATAAGCCTAAATACATTTGAAATTCTTGGTTTTGATTAAAATAGCATTTCAAATCAGTGCTAAAACAACAGATTACTCAATAAAAGCATGGGACTAAACACTAGCCATTTGGAGAAAATTTAAGCTAGATGCCTATCTATTCCTTATAGCAAAATAAATCCCAAATGAATTAAGAGTTGGATCCAAATGAATTAAGGATTCAATTATTAAAAAATGCAACCATTACAGAAAAAAATCCTGAGCAATTTTATTTATAATTAGTGATCTAAAAGTCACAAAAGGAAATATTAATACATTTGACTAGTGAAAACCTGCCCCATATACAAAGTCCAAAGACAATTGTCAAACTGGGAAAATATTTTTGTAATAATACAACACAAAGAATTATTTTCTCAACAATTCAAAGAGCTTCTTAAAAGGCAAAAAAAAAAAAAAAAAAAAAATAGCAAGGCCACAAATAATTAGTTTACAGAAAGATTGGTTTATAGAAAAAGAAGATCAAAGGACCAAAAATTTAGGGGAAATGCTTACCCTTCCTTATAATTTAAAAAGTGAAAATTAAGATGAGATTCCATCTACCTCCTATGTATTTTGCCTTCACAAAACTCTTTGATGATCATTAGGCAAGAAATTATCACAGAAACAGAAAAGCTTTCAATATCAGAGACCACTAAATTGAATTGCTCCCTGAATATTTGAAGATTTAACACTCGAGCAGAACTGAGGGTTGGAACACTGTGTTTGGACTTATGATCTATTGCTCAATGTTTTCTCCAAGTATTTCAGATTCTAAGCTGTATTTTTGTTAAAGCCCATATTTGGAATCTTGGAGAATTTATGTACTTAAACTTGCTTTAAAGACTTCTTTGGGGACTATTAAATTCATAGAGATGTCAAGACTCTTCAAAGAACAGCAAAAATAATGCAAATGTTAAGTTACCCTTGACTTCTGATAAGTAGAAGAAATCAAATGATTCCACAGAAGGTGCTTATATGACATTTAAGATATAAAAAAAATTTCTTGCCTGATTTTGAGAAGTTCTGAAAATGACAACTATCTCTCTCTTGAGAACATGCTTATTAATTCCCTTAGCTCAAGAAAAGCTAATGACCCTAATGAATATGAACAGTTCTAAAAGATCCTTTGAATTTTAGAGTTTTAATCACTAGTCTTCCGGCACCCACTCTTGGTCCTCATCTTCACCTAATTAATCCCCCACATCAGAGCCCAGCTTGGAAGTCATTTATTTCCTCTAAGAAGTTTTCCCTGATGCTCCAAGTTAAGCCAGGATTCCACTCCATTCCTCACACTTCATCCTTCCACCACTCATTGCACTTGTAACTAATTAATTATAAAATTATTACTTGATGTCTGCGACTTCTGTCAAGGTGTAAACTCCATGAAAAAAGAGACATTCTGGCTATTTTATTCTTCGAACATAATGTTATTCTCTGCATTTTCCCCAGAGCCCCAGTGACCCCCAGATCACTGCATGTATTAATTGTTCAATTACTATATGTTGAATGAATAGTATAGTAGGAAGAATAATACCTTCCCAAAGAAATTCACATCCCCATCCCCAGAGCCTGTGACTATGTTAACTGACACAGCAAAAGGGAGTTTGGGGATGTGATTTAGTGAAGGACCTTTAGATGGGGAAACTACCCAGGATTGTTTGGGTGGACTTGATGTAATCACAAGGATTCTTCTAAGAGGAAAGCACTAGGACCAGAGTGAGGGGAGAAAATGTGACAACAGAGGGAGAGGTGACAGTGATGAGGCCATCAGCTGCCAAGAACTGGGAGAGGCAAGGAACTGATTCTTCCTTGGAACTTACAGAAGTAGCCAGCCCTGCTGATGCCTTGGTTTTAATCTTCTGACCTCCAGAATGGTAAAAGAATACGTTTGTGGTTTTTTAAGCCACTAAGTTTGTGGTCATTAGTTACAGTAGCAATAGAAAACTAATACAAATAAATTGATTAGTTGCGTAACATTGGGCAAGACTGCAGGAAAGTAGAGAAAAAGTAAAAAATTAAAACACTATGTAACAAAACAATTGATCTAAGACAACCTAATGATTAAACCATACCCACTATTTGACTAGCTCAATTATTTGCCAGAAATCATTTGTTTAAAGAATAGGACAACATGCTATAGGTACAAATAGACCATGGGGTCTAGTACTGGAGACCTTGTTTGTGTGCCCAGACACTAGGGAAGAAACAGTCGAAATGGAGCAAAGGTGTTTGCACTGGGTCTTGGATTTCTCATCCATAGTGTGAGGTTAAGAACAGTTACGTTCTACTTTGCAAAGTTAGTATAAAATTTACAGATAAAATATATACAATGTTTGATATAGTCTGAGAAGCATAGGGGAACTATGGCAGAATGGTAAGTGGTGTTGGTGGTAAAATCAATGAATAAAAATGTCAGAAAAAGGAGTAGGGTGAGAATAGTGCTGATTAAAATAAGGCTCTAGAAAAAAAGGGTATCGCCTGGAGCATACGGAACAATAGCAAGAGCATGGTGAGATATATTGCTGATACTAACAGCTATACAATGCAGAATTAGCCTAGAAGAAGGAAAGAAGAGCATTTAGCTAATGGTAAAATATGTATGAAGAAGAGAAATTCAGTGATAAAAGAGAATGCATTTAAAAGTAGTGCCTTTTTTCTTTTACTTTAGTTTTTTTTTTCTTTTTTGCCCTCGGAAGAAGATGATGTGAACAGACTTCATTTTTTCTGTATAACTTAAAGTCATAAATGCCCATTGGAGCTGGAAAATGTCAGAACCTCAAAATCGATCTGGGCTTTGACAGAGCTAAACGCTGGGTGTTGGAAAAGCAGCCATGCAGGATGTAGCAGAACACAGATATAATAATCGAACAGCAAAGTCTACCCAAAAGCCAAAGTTGCCACTATTTGATAAAAACTCATAAGCAGTGAGTTTTTCTTGCCTTTGTCTTTCTACTTGATAGAAATTGCCTCAAACCCCTTTTCCCTGCCTTTCTGTCGGCTCTTGTAGTCCGTCTGTCTTAGTCAGTCAGGGGCGCTATATAACAAAGTGCCATAGACAGGGCGCCTTATAAACAACAGAAATTTATTTTTCACAGTTCTGGAGACTAGAAGTCTGAGATTAGGGTGCCAGCAGGGTCAGGTTCTGGTGAGGCTGGGGAAGGCCCCAACTCCAAATGCCATTACATCCGGGTTGGGGTTTCACCATACGAATGTGGGAGAGACAGAGACAGTCAGTCCACGGCACTGCCTTATGCTGTGGCTGTGTACGCACTTACCTCCTCCAGTGGACAGTGAAGTCCTTGGAGACAGCGTCTTTCAGATCTTGCTCCATTTTTAAAATCAATTTGTGCCGCTGAATTTGGGTGTAAAGAGCAACCTGTGCTAATAAACCTTCAGAAAAGATCCAGCGTAGATGAGCGATCTCCCCCCCCAACTCCCCCCCCCCCGACTCATACATGCTCTTTTGACAATAAAAAACGCCCTTCTCAAATCATCATGTTCCCTCCCAGGGGCTTTCTCCTTTGTGGGAATCTGTCACCACTGTCAAATGTGTGAAGTGAACAAAAAGCACTTTTTGTACTTTTCACGTACACCGCTGTTATAATTGATAACAGAGAGCTTGATCACTAAAATTGTTCACTGTAGAAACTCATGCTTAAAAACACTATTTTTCTTTACTTCCTTCACTCCTAAGTGTACCAAAATCCAATTCTCTAACATCACAGAACCTCAGAAGACCCAATTAGTGACTGTATCCTGTCCAATTCACTAATACTCTTAAGATGTCCGGGGACATTGTGCCGAGTCCCTGAGGGGCCCCTGCACACTGTGTTCCTTACGTGTCTCCCCACCGTGATCAATAACGCTTAGTGTACTTTGGCCAGAACATTTGAATGTTTAGGAAATAAATGCATGATCTTACATAATATTCATTTCTACAAAGTGTCTCAAAGCCCTGAATATGCTAATGTGTGTTTGGGCTCTCGGAGGAGGATTTAATTCTCAGATTTCCTAAACTTCTTTAACTTTAAAAAATGTTTGTTTCTTTTTTAGCACGCCTTATTAACATCTCCCAGCATAGGGTGAGAAGCATGGATTTTGTGTCAAATAGGTCTGAATTGGATCTGGACATGCCACTCATTGGCTTTGTGATTTCAGGCGAGTTATTTAGCCACTCTGAGCCTCAGTTTACCTTGTCTATAAAAGAGGGATTATATTAACTACCACTTACCCGTTTCCAATTGTATTCTACTCAAGTTTCCTGTCAGTCTTCTCTACCAGATTATAAAGCCCTTGACATCTCCTCACCCTATGTCCCCAACGTGTAATTCAAGGCTCAACATAGACACCAGATGAGTATTTGTAAAATAAATGAGTAGAATGAGTGATTGCACAAAGAAATGGATGACTGAAAGAATATTTCTTTCTCTTTCATTGTCAATATCGTGCTTGCTACTGTGCTTATACCTAGGTTACATGAATTTCTACCCAGGTGCATGGCTTCTTCACATACAGAGCCAGTCCTCTCGCCTGGATACCCGACCTTTTACATTAAACCATGTCCTTTCCATGGAAGCTACACTTGACATTCCTTAAGGCCTTGGTGAAACCTCATAAGTCTTGTTTTCTTGCTTGTGTTACTATTTCAGGCTTACTTCATCCTTGGAAAACGGTGTTTCACTGGTGGAAAAAGTGCTGGAGTCTAGAAACTCGAGTACCAACTTCAGCTCTGCTTGCAGAGTGGCCCTAGTTAAACTGTGTCATCTCTCTGAACCTCTCATCTGTATCATGGGGAAAATAACACTTTTTTCTCAGGCAGTTTTCGGGATCATTGAAAAACAGCATGCATTTATGTCAGCTGATGTAATTACTGTAGTTTTTCCAGTTGTATATTAGTGACATGACAACCTGAAATAAAAACATTAACTATTGTTTACACTAATAATGTCATGCTTACTATCTGCAAGGCACTATTCTAAGTATTATCTTGTTCACTACTCATAACAATGCTATTATCATCCCTATTCTACAGATGAAGAAACTGAGGCTCAGAGGGCTTAAGTCACTTGACCCAAGGCCCTACAACTGGTAAATGATGAAGCCGGGATTCAAACCCACAAGCACTCTATGATCCAAAATAATTTTAAATGGCAAATAACAGGCCGGGCGCGGTGGCTCACGCCTACAATCCTAGCTCTCTGGGAGGCCGAGGCGGGCGGATCGCTCAAGGGCAGGAGTTCGAAACCACCCTGAGCAAGAGCAAGACCCCATCTCTACTATAAATAGAAAGAAATTAATTGGCCAACTAAAAGTATATATAAAAAAATTAGCCAGGCATAGTGGCACATGCCTGTAGTCCCAGCTACTTGGGAGGCTGAGGCAGAAGGATCGCCTGAGCCCAGA
>CAUYRT010079014.1:0-14878 GCA_963574885.1 Lepilemur ruficaudatus
GTAGAAAAAGAGAAAGAATGAGAATTAGAGGCGGAGTCTGAAGATGTGACTGAATTGCTGCAAACTCATGATAAAGCTTTAATGAAAGAGTAGTTGCTTCTTATGGACAAGGAAAAAAAGTGGTTTCCTGAGATGGAATCTGCTCCTGGTGAAGATGCTACGAACATTGTTGAAATGACAATAAAAGATTTAGAATATTACATAAACTTAATTGATAAAGCAGTGGCAGACTTTGAGAAGATTGATTCTAATTTTGAAAGAAGTTCTACTGTGGGTAAAATGCCACCAAACAGCACCACATGCTACAGAGAAATCTTTTGTGAAAGGAAGAGTCAACCGATGTGGCCAACTTCACTGTTGTCTTATTTTAAGAAACGGCCACAGCCACCCCCAACCTTCAGCAACCGCCACTCTGATCAGTCAGCAGCCACCAACATCAAAGCAAGACCCTCCACCAGCAAGAAGATTACAACTTGCTGAAGGCTCAGATGATTGTTAAAATTTTTTAGTAACAAAGTATTTTAAGTAAGGTATGTACATTGGTTTTTTTGACACAATGCTATTGCACACTTAAAATTTGACTACAATATAGCATAAACATAACTTTTATAAATACTGAGAAACCAAAAAATTCACATGACTAGCTTTAGTGCAGTATTTGCTTTATGGTGGTGGCCTAGAACTGAACTGGTAATATCTCCAAGGTATGTTTGTACTTAGTAAGCACTCATTAAACAACAGGGTTTTTTTCTCATCTCCTGACTCCCCATCATTTAGAACAAGAAATACAGGCAGTATATGATGAAAAACTAATGAGCTAGAAAACATAATTTTTTAAAGATAGCATTTACAGTAGTAACTCCAAAAATATAAAGCACCTAAAAATAAATCTAACAAGAGTTCATGCCTGTGTAGAGGAAATTATAAACTGTATTGAAAGTCATTAAATAAGAACTAAATAAATGGAGAGAGTTACTATATTTATGGGTGGAAAGACTCAATATCATAATGATGGCATTCTCCCTGAATCAGTCTATAAATTCAATGTAACTCAAATCAAATATCAAGAATTATTTCTGTGAAACCTTAAAAGATGTTAATAAAACATATACAGAAGACAGAGAGCCAAGAAAAGCCAAGACACTTCTGAACAAGGACATTCTGGGGATTTGTTCTGCCAAATACCAAGCCTTATTATAAATAAAATTTGGTTTGGGCAAAAGAAAAATATATGCTAAGACACTGACTCTATGTTCCAGGAAAATTATTGTTCCATATGGAAGAAAAGTAGAATGCCTACCTCACACCACACACACACACCACACACACACACACACACACACACACACACACACACACAGAGAGATTATAGAACCTAAATTTGAAAGGCAAACAAAACAACAAAGCTTTCAGAAGATAATAAAAGAGAACATGTTCATGACATCAGGGTTAAAAAAAAAGGCTTTCTTAAACAAGACAGAAAAAGTTCTAACCATAAAGGAAAAGATTGATAAATTCAACTATATTAAAATTAAGGAGTTAGATAGCAGAAGGTTGGCAAAAATCCAACTTCTCTGTGGTCTATAAATCTATTCAGCTTCCTGAAGGCATAAATAACCTTTTTGCATTCATTGGAACTATGTTCTGAGGATACATGCCACAGCTCAAATTCAGCATAAGGCTGGCCCATCTTTGATTTTTATCCACAACCGGATTACCAGCACTGCTGGTTTAACCGGAGTATATTTGCATGAATAGTTGTGGTTTACACCTTAGAGGTTTCGTGTGTGTGCATATAATACTGCTCAGAATAACGTGGCCTGCAACTCCTGACAAGCACCACCACGTGCCATCATCATAGGATAGACACACTAAGCAATCATCAAGGAGGAGCGTCGTACAACATCTCTTCCTTACCTCTGCGCAGTGTTTTCATTATGTTTATGGTCATCCACACCACAAAGTTCACTCTTGCTCTATTAACTACTGGGGTTTAACTATAACTCCCAAAACTGCTAGGAGAAATCTGTACCAGTGAAAGCAAAGACAGAAAACTCTAGGAGTAGATCCTCTGCCATGATCAACTTCTAACCGCATGGAAGAAGCTAATCTTCTATCTCCCATATATCTAAGATTTAGTATTAATATCAAAAACCTCCCCGGTTGGCCTGTAAGTCTTCCACTTTCTTTCTCCTCTCATTCTTTCAACCATGCCTTCTTCACCAATATTGTGCTATTCACTCTACCTGTTGGCATGTATATGGTAATATATCAATATGGACTAGGATAATAAAAAAAGAAAATGCTGCCCAAATATAACTTATATTTATGACGATGTAAACTTTTTCAAGAGGATGTTCCTCCTATATACCTGGAGAAATGCTTGTGTTGGCATCAGAGTAGCTAATTATGACTGACATTGGACATCCCAAGGATAGGACCCTCATAAACCTTCAAAGTATTTAGTGTCAGGATAATGAGTATTTGATTAGCATTGTAATTTTTAAATTTCCTTTTTGGCTGAATTCATTTATATTTATAATTTTTTCCTGTAATAGAAGTGGATAGCGGTACTGAATCAATTATTTTAATAGGACAGATTTTGATAAGTAGTTATTGTTAATGATTCTAAGAGATGTCAATAAAACACAGAAATGACTTTCAACAGATAATCATTACTATTCACTTCCAAATCCAGATTACAAAATAAAAAACTGCAACAAAAACAGAAAATAGTTTTCAAGTTCACTGATCACAAAGAATTTCCATATAGTTCATGAAAAACAATTAATTTACCCTAATCTTTTTATCCACATTAACTTAATGAACCACATAAGACTGCACACATTTACTTCAATTCAATTCAGCAGAAACTTATTGAGCATCTACTACATTCCAGATATTGGAGTTAAAAGGAGAAGCCACATTTCCTTCCCCGAGTTTATAAATGTCCTTTATTGTAGAACAATTATTGGACAAAATATTATTTCTTTCTTGTCACGTATGTCATGACTAGCTAGAAACTGAATGAGAATTCAATGGAATTCTGTTAAGATTTGTTCTCTGAAAAATGTATTCAAAAGAATCATATGGAATAATGAATATCAAATTTATGATAATGACTACGTCTGACAGAAGGGTGTTAGATATGATCACAGAGAGGTTAGTAGGAGGTTTCAACTATATTTGTTTGGCTTTATTTCATAAGCTGAGCAGTAGGTATCAAACTTTTTACTGTATTGTTATTTATACTTTTTGTATGTCTTAAATATTCTATCCTACATTTCAAATGACACACATTATTTTCATGACAGAATTAACTCCTCTTAAAAATCTTAAGTGATTCCCTACAAATATTTTCCCCAATCCATTTCTTAAGACACTGAGAGATGATCCTCGAAAGCAAAAGTTCTATGGCAAATGAGTTTAGAAAATTGTCCATGAGTTAAATAAGTGTCTTTGTTGCAGGAAATCTCTGAACCTTGCACAACATCTAGCACAGAGCCAGAGCCAGGCACAAAGTGGGTGCTCAGTAAATGTTTGTTGAATGAACATAGAAGTGATGTTTATGTGCATGACCAGAATTTCCTTCCTCAATTTCCCAGATACTCTCAATGTTATTCCTAACTTTTCAGTCTTTATTTTCAAATGTAACATTAACAAGAACAGAAACAGACACATAAAGACTAACTAAGACAAAGACTGAGATATTAACAAAAACAAGGAGGGGCAAAGAGAGAAAAAGCAAAAAGGAGATGGCAAAACTGGTGGATAGTAAACCAACAGATCATGAGTCCAGTCAAGGGATAGAAGAGCCTGACCAACAGAGAAAATCAGAAGTCCATATGAAGCTCAGAGCAGATACATGGGTTGTTAAGTTTTGCAAGACTCACTCTAGATGGTCAACACTGTTGACCTGGGTTCACTCCTAACTAGTTACAATTATCTGAGAGGGCCCACCCTCATTTTATCCCCTAAGCTAAACAGGCCACCTTCGCCACTACAGGACTTTCATCATTTTAGCTGTGACTCTTCTATGCAGCAGGATTTTATTTCTGTTTTCCTTTCTGTTTATGAGAATCCCCCACTGGCATTGTAGATTAGTTATATGTTGGGCTGAAATAAAATAAAATAATAATAATAAAAGCAAGCTGGCAATTTCTTTCCAATAGAATATGCTACATATTTCATGAAATAGAAGCCAGAGGAGTTTTATGATTCCTGAACCAAAACCTTCCCCTATCTGGGGACTAAATGGAAGAAAAATACAAGCAGTATGTCACAGTAAAAGAAACCTGAACATCTGGTCTCCAACCTAAGGAAAATATTCAGGTAATTAATTAGATTAATGGTTTGTTTTTGTGTTCTTACACGAGTTCATATCCTGATATGCATTTCATAGATTGAGCTCAGTGCTAGTTTTCATGGCTATAAATACGGTACATATCAGAGGAGGGGTTTCTTTTCCTACTAACACTCTTTTTTCAGTGCAGTATGTCTGGCTGGCTCATGCTGTTAGCCTGACAACACCTTCCCTGCCAAGTTTTATTTATATTTTCAAGCCACTTCTCTATCCTGGTATAGGAGACAATCTGGTCTAGTAGAAGGAGCACTGGACAAGGAGTCCAAGAATTCTGGGTTGCGATGGTGCCTCTCAGCTGTAAAATTCTGTATCGCTGCAAGTCTGATTTTTTTTTCCAATCTGTAAATTGGGAGAGTTGACCAATCCACCTCTAGAATTCAACCAATCAATCAAAGTCATTTTATTTTCCTTAAAATCATTGCTACAAAGTACAATGGCATGCAGAGTTCGGCATGATGTGAACTTCCAAAACTCCTTTTCACAAAGAGCAGGAATGTTCAAGGAAATATTTCTAATAAAATAAAACAAAATCTTTGCCTGAAATCCTAGAATGTATATCTTCTTAAAGACAGACCAGATACTACAGATACTATTAGGATACTTAAGTCTCTGGATATCAATGATAGGAAACTTTTTTTTATTATCTGGGGGAAGGATTTTTATCTCATTTAAAGGATAACACTAATAGCTAAGTAACCTTACATGCTAGGTACTGTTCAAGAACTTTATGTTAATTTTTGTAATCATCACAATTTTACGAGGTAGGTACTGTTATTTTATAAGAAGGAAAACCAAAGCACAGAGAAGTTAGGTAAGCTGGCCAAGGCCACACAGCTTGTGGAGCTGGCAGAGCTGAGGTCTGAAGCCAGGCAGTGTAGCGCCCAAGTCCAGACTTCTTACCACCTGCTATACCACCTTTTAGTCTGAGAATCTCTGCTTATCACATCTAGTAACTAACAAGGGCAGTAATGCAGTCCCTGCATTACTAATTAATTGCATAATTGATTATTTACTAATTGATTACCAATTACCCAATTAATAAATTTTTCACACCGTAAATAAATGTGAACCAATACAACCGACACCTGTTAGCTATCACAGATTCACAAGTGTTCAAAATGTGTACCATCAGCCTCAAGCCCTGTCGGCAATAAAGCAGCACCCATTTTGTGTTGTCAGCATAAAAAATGGGAAAATATGTAGATTCCTCTTATAAAAGTCTTACTATTTCATTATTCCCCATTAAATTTTATAACCACCTGGGAGATAGCTGGGATCACCTCCTCATCCAGAGGCAGCATAACACAGTGGTTAGGACAGACCCTGGAACCAGAATGGTTGGGTTTAAATCCTGGTTCCATCTTTTATTTGCTATTTCATTGCAGGCCAGTTACCAAATCTCCCTGTGCCCCATTTTCCTTATCTATCAAAAAGAAATGAGAATACAAGTATCTACTTCCTAGGGTTATTTAAAGATTAAATAAGTTAATATGAGTAGAATGTATATAAGTACTCCACACAAATTATTCTTTTTTATTAACATGAGAGGTGACTTGCCAAACATCACTAAGGAAGTAGCTGGATTCAATCCTGGTCTCCCAATTCCAAATGCTATCCTCTTTCTTTAACAGCATTCCACACTGTCTATTACTAGAAGATACCATTCTCTTAAAATCCTGCTAGGTGCCAAAGCGCTCAATGAGATGATATTCCCCATAAAAGACCCACAAGGTGGGTAATATTGTCCCTATTTTGCAGATGATGAAACTGAGGTCCCAAGAGGTTAAGTGATTTATCCAAACTTGCTTAACTCAACCAGCAAACATTCTTTGTCACAGTAAGTCCTAAATAACATTTAAAGTTCCTGACAACAGCCTTTAATTTACGCTATTTTTTAAAGTGCCATCTAAAAGGCATAAATTGTGATTTTTCCTGCTTTGTTTGCTTTATTAGTTCGAGAGAAGGATTAAATCTCAGCAAAAACAAAATGTGTGACTTAAGTGAATTATCAAAATGAAATGCTGCCTCAATTAGATTCTTCATCTGCCTGCAGGGTGGCTCCAAGCATCCGAAATCCACTAAAAGCAGTTTTTCAGATGGGTGCTATCAGGTACCAAGCCAAACACCCACCCATGTAAGAAAAATTACTTTGGAGGGCAAAGGGGAGTGAAGAAGCATATTCCTCTCTGGTGTTGGGAGAAGAAAATGAACAATAAGTGATACCATCTCTTCCCCTCAGCCTCGCACAATGGTGTGTGTCTTGCAAACGAAACATACTGTGAACAGCTTGTGAGATGATCCTCATCAACAATAAGTAATTTTTATTCAGATTTTATTGTTGCATACAATGAACGTGATTAAATGTTGCAGATACGCCTATTCAGGCCTTAAGCAAACCACCACCAAAAAAAAAAAAAAAACCCACTAAAAATCATCTTCTAAATCTGCTTTAGGAAAGAGATTTAATTGCCAACTTGATGTGCAGAACTGAATTCCCACTTGATAGCGGCACTGTTCCCAAGAAGACAGTAAGAACACATTTGCACTTCCCACCTCGGCCTCTTTTCTCATCCTTGCAGATCCTCCCAGCGTTGCCAAATAGTTACAAAGTCAGTCCTTCCAAATCGCTGCATTTTGAACTTCCTAGACCTCTAAGAGGGCCTCTGTATATGGAAAAAAACAATAGCGCTTCAAAAGCCATTTCTGGGAGTTCTTCAATACTACGTTTGAATGCTAGGGTTTCAATCAAGGACATCAGCAGACAATTCCTGATTGCTTAGAAGTTGACTTTTATACAGCTTTGATTAGGTCGCCCTTCTCAATAGGAAATCAGGAAAATCTTTGATCCCTTTCAGTTTCCAGAATTGTCACCAAGCCTTTCCAGGATAGGGAGTGAAGGGGGGAGGGTCGCCTTCCTACTCACGCTACCCTCCTCCCCACCCTGTCCATCTTCATGCCAGCGCAGTTCAGGATTCAATCCAGAGTCACTCATCGTTGAAATAATAAAAACAATGGGTGCTAATTCAGGGGGTGGCAATGGTTTATAATTTTATGGATTTCCCTGAAGACCTATAATTGACACAGAAACGTACAAACGCGAACTGGATAATTAGGGGGTTCTGAACCAGTAAGCCACCTTTAATTTATATGATTACTTGAAAACATGTTAAGCGTTGTGAAGTATAGTGGAACCCCCACACGGCCTTTATTCAAAACCATCAACATTGTGAGCGTGCGTCTAATGGGCCAGCGGGAGCGAAGCAGTAGGGCGAGAAGCGGCGGGAGCGGAGGAGACTCGCTCAGGTCCCCCAGGCTCGCCTCGAGCCGCACTGTAGCACCTCGCCCGCGCGTCCAGCTCCGGGCAGAGAAAGGCGCTCTCCCTTCCGCCAGCTCTCGACTCGCCCCTCTTTCTAACGGAGCTAAACACAGGCGCCAGCATCCAAACGCGCGCGCAGGCAGCGACCCCCGCGGGCACGCACCCCAGCCTCAGCGACACACGCCGGAGCTCACAGACGTCCGCGCCGCGGCGCTCTCTATTCCGCCCGCCGCCGCCGCCGGCCTCCCCACCCCCACCCCATTCCTTCAGACTCTCCCAGCCCAGCGGAAATGCCCCAGCAGACCCCCAACAATGAGGACTTGTGCGATGCAGTTGGGGGTGGGGGGTAGTTTACCCGGAGTGAAATATACACAGTCTGGCAGGTCCAGGAAGAGGCAACGCAGCAGCCAAGTGGCATTGGCCTCGCCAGACAGCTTTCCCTCGTACCCGCCCCCCCCACCCAATCCGGTCCACCAGCATCACCAAAAAAACAGAAAAGAATAGCGCCTTCAAAAGTGCAGAGAAAAGACGCGCCCTCCCAGCAGGGGTCACAATAATACGTGGCAGGACGCAGCCCGCGGAGGCAGAGTCCCGGCTGCAGCAGTCACCCAGGTTTTGAAATTTACTTTGTACACTCACCCAGTGGCCCCTTTCCGACGCCGCGACACAGCCTCCCCCCATCTCGGACTCCCCGACTCCGAGTTCTCTCTGCGACAGCGACCCCCTTCTATGGCTCCTTTATGAGCCGAACCGCGGAGATTTAAAGTTTACCCAGTAGGAAAAAAAAAACTGAGCTCCGCATCCAAGGCAGAGCGTCGAGCCTGGAGCAGAGAGAAGGAAGAGGGGTGGGCTGGGGAGGGGAGCAGCAGGGTGGCGGGGGCCTGGAGAGTGGAATGGAGGGGGACGCGCAGCAGAGAACAGAGTCGATGGAGGACCCGAAGTAAGGCGGGGGTCCGGGGAACGCGGGATCCAGCTCCGATGAGTCCGCGAAAGGGTTGGGGTTTGGGGTAGAGCCGGTTTTTCGAGAGGTCGAGGCAGAACCGCCACGCTGCCGGGGAGCAGGAACTTGAGGATCAGGTTCGGCCAAGTGGGGAAGAGGGTCTGGCCCGGGGCTGCCACCAGCGAGGCAGGGAGGTGGTTTCGGGAGCACAGGTCAGGTCCAGGAGTGGGAGAAGGAAGGCTTGGGGATGGGTAGCGCCGGGACTGCAGGAGGGAGGGTGCAGGGGGTCCTGGAGAGAGACAAGTGTCTTAGAGACGAGATCGCGCGTAGTCAAAAGTAGGGACACGGAGGTGAGGGGACACAGGAGGGAGAAGCAGAGGGAGTCCGTTTCCTGCCAGCAAGTGGAGGGAAAGGGCGGAAAACTGCTGCAGTCGCCATCCTCGCAGCACCCTTAGCCAAACTCCCGAGAGGCGCGCCCGGGAGCCCTCCTCCGCGCCCGGGGGCCCCAGCTTAGCCCCCCGTGGGCGCCCGGCGCCGTGTCGCCGCGGGCCACCTGCCCGCGCTGAACTCGGGGCTGCCGCGTGCCCCGCCGCGCCTCACCTCGGCTCGCCCAGAGCATCCTCCTCCGCTGCCGCAGCCGCCCAGGAAGCGGCTCCCCATGCCCGGCGGGCGGCGGCACTCAGGCGCGCTCTCCAGCCCGGGGAAACCCCGGCGAGCGCCCAGCTGGGTCCATCCTCCCCGAGAGCCACTGGCCCCGCGTCAGAGCAGGGGGAGGAGACCGCCCCCCGCGCAGACCCGCCTCCTCCCGCGGCCCCCCGCCCCGCCGGCCCCGCGCCCCGAGGCGCCGCTCACCTGCTCGCTCTCCGGCCGCCGCTGCCTGGCAGCCCGCGGCGCGCCCCTCGCCCGGGCCTCGCGGTTCCCGCTCCCGCTGGGGCGCTCTCCGCGCCGCCCGATCGCGCTCCGACAGCTCAGCCGAGTCGCGGTGGCGACGAGGAGCAGGAAGAGCTAGCGAGCGAGCGAGCGGGGGCGCCGCGGATCGCAGTCGCGCCTGTGGAGCCCCTACGCTCACTCCCCATCCTGGCGCGGAAGGGGGAGAGCCGCGCCGAGAGCATGGGGTCCCCGCCCCGGCTGCGCCCGCGGGGAGGGGAGAGGGACAGGAGGGGTTCACAAAGTAGCCAGTGTTTTCGCCACCATCACCGCCGCCTCCAGCAGCTCCGCCCGGCCTCTCGCATTTTCCTCTAGGGTCTACTCTTTTATCCCAGCCTCTAAACCTGCGCGTACCCAAATAGAGTGCCAGTGGGCCAGACCAAGAGGGGAGGTTCCGCGAGGGAGTTTGGCCCCCGCGCCCTTTGCAGGAGGGGGCGCTCGCTCCCAGCGCCGCGGCTGCTCGCGGCTCGCGGCTCGCGTCTTAACTGAGGCTTCCCAGGCAAAGTTGGGCCAGGGGAGGGAAAAGGCTTCCACGAGTCACGGTTTCATCAGTCCCAGGGAGGGACCGGTGCCTGGAGGGTGTGCAGACCCCTGCTAACTCCGGTTTACTCCTCCCACCCCCGGTTCTCAGAAGCCTGGAAGCAGACAAGCCCAGAAGCTGCGCGGGAGAAGGCTCCCGCGAGCACGCCATCAATCGCACCCTGCATAGCGTCCTAGCTTACGGAGGCCCTAGGAAAACCGAATCGCGGAAAACACTGCGTCGGTCTGAAAATTCTTCGACCTGCGGCTGGATTCGGCTCCAGTCAATGCCTGTTGTGTGGCACACCTGTGTCCAGAGGCCTGCCTGCAGGGGGAGGAGACAGCCGCTGGGAATCAAATCAAGGGCTGCCCTGCTGCAGCTGTGCAGAAGAGGAAAGGAAGAGGCAGGCAACAGTTCCTTAAAAAGTTTATTTTTGTTCTTTTTAGGGGCCACGCTCCTGTCTTCCAGCTGTGTGATAATAAAGCTAATGTAGTGGATTTGTATTTTGTTTTTTGTTTCCCCCTCGTAGCTTCTATCACTCACCCATGAAAATTTAATGAAGCATTTAGGGTTGTTACCTCCAGAGTCAATGGGCTAAAAATATTTAGCCTAATGCACTCCTTGTGGAGCCAATAGGTCCATGGCTGGTACATACAAAGTCATCAAGAGACCCTCCCTTTCTCCACGAAATTCACGACCCATTAAACTTATTCCGTAATAACAGCTTCTGTACAAACGGAGGCCTGAGCAAAGCGAGGCTGTCAAGCGCCTCCTGAAAAGATAGCAATTTACACAGAGACAAGAAAAATTTGTGAGGTCACTGGCAGGATGCAATCTTGGGAGAAGAGTTGATCAGAGGAAATTCCCAGCAAGGTGGGAGGGAGGTCCCATCCCTGATATTACTCAGTTTTTATTTACCTCTGGGTGTGACCAGAGTCTAACGGTGGGGACCAGGGAAACTGGCTCAAGTCTCTCCAACTCTCCCTAAGTTCTAGAAAGTGGAAAAAAGTTGCCACCAAACATGCTTCTGCACTCTGTGTAAGAAGTTCAGGCTCACCAGGGCAACTCAATTAAGATTAATAAGACACTTAGTTTCCCTTATCTATAAAGGCACACCTGGGGAGTCTGAACTAACTACCAAGAAAACAGGAACCAATCTCAGAGGTCATATCTGAAATAGGCGGAGGGAGTGTAGAAAACTGTTTTGCACTTCAGGTGGCTGGATAAGTGTCAAGCCTTAGTTGATGGAACAAAGGTTCAACATTTCATTGACTCTACCAAAAACACTCCAAAGTTTCTCAATGCTTTGATAGCCTTGGAATGTCAAAACCATTTACATGCATTTTAAGACCCTGCAGTTAAGGGCTGTCTGCCTTCACCTGCCTTCCACCTGTTCTGTTTTCAATTGACATTATGGTTACAGACTTTTGAAGGGAATTCAGGATACTGAGTTGGCAGAGTAATAGACATGTAAGAGGCTCATGGAAAACTCCACCTCTATTCAGTGTTGGACAAAGTCTACCATAGAAACTGGGCAAATTCCCATGAAATCCAACAGGGGCAACAAGCACAAGTATTCCCAGATCTGGGCTAGAAGAAAGCATAATATGTAGATTCCAACTGCACACGAACTACCCACCTAGGACCTAATGGTCTTCTGGGTTAAGCTAAACTAAATCTTAAGAAAATATTTTAACTTATTGTACTAAACACGTCATGAAACAACTCTTCTAAAAGTTAGGATTTCTTTTCTTTCGTTCTTTTTTAAATAACGATGTCATTTGTATTAAGTGTGGTATAAGAAAAAAAATCAATAAACATTCCTTTATCATCTACTCTGAGAAACATCAAAGTAATGAGGACAACAAAGATGTCTATATTGCTTGTTATGTTCCAGGCACAGACTGGGTACTTCCCATCTATTAACTCATTTAACCTATACAGCAGCCCAGTGGGACAGGTACTCTTACTGTACCAGGATCTGGTGGGGCTGATTCATCCTTGAAGAGTCACCTCTCTGTACTTCAAAATCCTCAGCTCCACAAGGGGGATGGGTAATACTTTCACCTTCATAGATGAGCTTTATGAGATCGCTGTGAGCCTTAAATGAGATAATACATTGAATGTGGGTGGCACTGAATAAGTAAACATTGGTTCTCTTCCCAGAATAATTCTGAAATAGCTCATTCTATAATAATTCAATAAGCATTATGGAGTCCATTCTGTATGTAAAGCACTGTGCTAGGCATTGCGAACAACGGTGATACATCAGAAACAGACTCTGCCTTTGAGGAGCTCAGAGTCAACCGAATAAAAGGCACGGGCATGAATAGCATGCAGACAGGCAAAAAGGAGTTTTATCAAATTTCGCACAATTCATAACAATGCATGCAATCCTCAAGATACTCAAACAGGCAGCCTATGTAAGTGCTGTTTGAAACTGGCCCATGAACACAATCAAAACAAAATGTCAGAAATCATAAGTCCTATTAGTAATAACTACTCCTCCAAGGAAAAGAATGCAAAGTAGCCCAGTTTGTGTAGTATATATTATTTAAAATTCTGTTTATTCCTAAAATTGTTTCAAATATACCTCTCATTAGATGAAGTGTAATAAAATGAGTTTCTGTTATAAGCTGTGAAGTTTTCTTTTTTCTAGCTTCTGTTGACAGGCATTAGGTTGATTTCATATCTTGCCTCTTGTGGATAATGTTGCAATAAACATGGGAGTACAGATATCTCTTTGAGATACTAATTTTATTTCCTTTGGATATATACCCAGAAGTGGGATCACTGGAACATAAGATAGTTCTAGTTTTATTTTATTTTTTTGAAGAATGACTATATGCTTTGCATAATGGCTGTACCAATTTACAATTCCACCAACAGTATGCAGTTTCCCTTATCTCTGCACCCTGGCCAACACTTGTTATCTTTGTCTTTTTGATAACAGCCATTCTAACAGATATAAGGTGATAGCTCATTGTGATTTTCATTGCATATTCCTGATGATTAGTGATATCGAGCACTCTTCCATATACCTGCAGTTCACTTGTATGTCTTCTTTTAAAAAATATCTGGTTAGGTCCCTTATCCATTTTTAAATCAGGTTATTTGTCTGTTTTATGTTTGTTTTGTTTTGCTTTGCTTTGTTTTTGCTATTGAGTTATATGAGTTCCTTATATGTTTTGGACACTAGCCCCTTATCAGATATATGGTTTGCAAATATTTTCTCCCATTCCTTAGGTTGCCTTTTCCTTTTGTTGATTGTTTCCCTTGCTATGAGGAGGATTTTAGTCTGATGTGGTCCCACTTGGCTTTTGTTGACTGTGACTTTGGTGTCATGTCCAAAAAATCATTGCCAAGACTAGTGCCAAGGAGTTTCCCCCTGTGTTTTTTTCTAGGATTCTCATAGTTTCAGGTTGTACATTTAAGTGTTTAGTCCATTTTGAGTGGATTTTTGTGGTATATTGTAAGATAAGGCTCCAATTTCATTCTTTTGCATGTGGATATCCAGATTTTCCAACACAACTCATTGAAGAGAGACTATCCTTTCCCCTTTGTGTATTCTTCGTGCCTTTGCCAAAGATCAGTTGACTGTATATGCATAGATTTATTTCTGGGCTCCCTACTCTGTTCCATTGGTCTATATATCAGTTTTTATGTGCGTATGATAACTATTTTGATTACTATAGCTTTGTAATATACTTTGAAATCAGGTAGTGTGATGGCTCTGCGTTTCTTCTTTTTTCTAAAGATTGCTTTAAGTATTCAGAGTCTTTGTGATTCCATATGAATTTAAGAATTTTTTTTTTCTTATTTCTGTGAAGAATGTCATTAGAATTTTATAGGGATTGTATTGAATCTGTAGGTTGCTTTGGGTAGCAGACACTTTGATAATATTAATTCTTCCAATCCATGGACATGGGATAGCTTTCTGCTCATCTGCATCTTGTTCAATTTCTTTCAGTGTTTTACAGTTTTCAGTGTACAGATCTTTCCCATCCTTAGTTAAATTTATTCCTAAGTATTTTATTCTTTTTGATGCGATTCTCAATGGAATTAGAGTTTTCAAACACAAATTATTACATAGCCACTATTTATTAGTCTGTAGGGCTTGCACATGCCAGGAAAATGGTAATACATATACATAAAGCTCTCAAACTAATACAATTTTTAATAATGTTCAGTAGGAGCACACTTACCAAGCTTATTAGAGACATTATATGCTCAAAGTATACTAACATATAGAATGCAAAAATTTCAAAAACTTCATTAATAGCAAAGGTATATATAATCCTCTCACTATCTCTCTTCATTCAAGTTCATGTTCATGCTCAGATTCTGTATTTTGAGAAGAAAGTTGTATTCTTTATTCAAAAAAATATGTTTACTGATTGCTTACTTTATACCAGGCAAAATGCTTGGTGTTGGCAGAGAAAGAAAACTGAAAACAAATAAACTTACCCTCAAACAACTCATAGCCAAGTGAAGGAGACACATCATCCTATCACACTGAGACAAACACTGTGATACTGCCAAGTACAGGATGCTAAGGCAGCATCAAATAGGGCATTTAACCCAGGGTGGCATGTTAAGAGGACTTCATGAAGGAAGTTATATCATCCTGGAAGATAACTGGGTAATCAGGTGAAGCAGAAAAAAATTTTCAGAAAGAAAGAAAGAAAGGAAGAAAGAAATTTTGATTGAATCACTCTCATTTACTGACCATTTAGTTGCTGGATCATTGCACTACTGTCTGTCTCTGTGTATTAACTGTTTATTTCTCTATGTAGACTGTAAGCTCCTTGA
>CAUYRT010079015.1:0-12493 GCA_963574885.1 Lepilemur ruficaudatus
TAGCCGGGCATGGTGGCACATGCCTGTAGTCCCAGCTACTCGGGAGGCTGAGGCAGGAGGATCGCTTGAGCCCAGGAGTTTGAGGTTGCTGTGAGCTAGGCTGATGCCACGGCACTCACCCTAGCCCAGGCAAGAGAGTGAGACTCTGTCTCAAAAAAAAAAAAAAAAAATGGGCCAAAGACAGTAGAGAGCTCACCAAAGAAGATAGACAAATGCCAAATAAGCATATGAAAAGATGTTACCCACATCATATGAAACCAAGGAAATGCACATCAAAGCAATGAGATACCACTACACGCCTAATAGAATGGTCAAAATTCAGAACATTGACAACACCAAATGCTGGTGATGATATGGAGCAACAGAAGCTCTGTATTATGTTTGTGTTATCGTTTCAATTTTTCTGTAAAACTCTTGTAAAAAAGTCCATTAAAAATAAGTTGCAGGGGGAAAACCTATAATGGACAATACAGTCCTATAGAAAAGAAATAGATCTATCCATGTGTCCTATTGTCAGAATAAAGAGACTTGTTTGGAAAAAAAATCTTAGAATTTTTATTGGAAGTTCACTGAATCTGTCTATAAATTTGTAGGGAATTGATAGTTTTTTTTTGTTGTTGTTTGTTTGAGACAGAGTCTCACTCTGTTGCCCAGGGTAGAGTGCTGTGGCATCAGCCTAGCTCACAGCAACCTCAAACTCCTGGGCTCAAGCAATCCTTCTGCCTCAGCTTCCCTAGTAGCTGGGACTACAGCATGCGCCACCATGCCTGGCTAATTTTTTCTATATATATTTTTAGTTGTCCAATTAATTTCTTTCTATTTTTAGTAGAGACGGGGGTCTCACTCTTGCTCAGGCTGGTTTCGAACTCCTGACCTTGAGCAGTCCTCCTGCCTTGGCCTCCCAGAGTGCTGGGATTACAAGCGTGAGCCACCACGCCCAGCTGGGAATTGATACACTTTTAATATTAATATTGAATCTTCCTATCCATAAGTATAGTATCACTTTCTTTTTAATGTCTTTATGTCCTTAATGTCTTTCAATAAAGATTTATCATTGTCAAAAACAAATTAAGTTTAGAATGTTTATTAGTGTGTGAAACAAAGAACAATAGATTTTATTGGTGCTGTAAAATTTTAGAACCTCAGATGAGACTATACTGTAGAGTGAATTAACCACAGACTTTTTAAACTTGGTGCTTCTTTAAAGATATCTTGAAGACAGAAAAGAGATTTTAACTTCCTAACATCATTCCATATATATTTTGTGGCTTACTATAGAATTATGTGTAGTGAAATAATTTTTAATTCTTTACAATTTCAGTGTAGCAGTATCTAAATTGGATTTAATTTAGTCAGGAAATATTTTATGAAAATAATAATAGCTAATGCTTATATAGCATCTTTTATGTGCCAAGCACTTTCCATATATTGTTTCATTCAGTCTTTACAACAAACCTGTTGAGTGTAAAGTGTTATTTTCCCTCTTCTGTTTCATACATGAGGAAACTAAGTCCGGAAAGCTTAAATAACCTCCCTAAGGCCAGACATCTAGTTTGGAGGAGAGCGAAGATTCATCACCCCAGTAGTCTAGCTTTAGGGTGGCGTGCTCTGTGAACCATGGTGTTACACGGCTTCCTGTATGGTACATGTTATTCAGCTTCTTGTGAAGATGAAAATGAAGGTGGTTGTCATTCTAAAATCATATTATGACACAGTAGTTTTTGTTTGTAGCCATTATAACTTCAACTCTTAAGCTAGTAATGATGTTGGCTTTAATAAACAGTTACTTACAACTATTGATTTTTCATGATCTCCATAAAGATAATTGGGATTGGGGACAAAGCTGTAGTCTTTGAACTCTAAATTTTCTCTTTGCATCTAGCCAGACTGCCTGAGAACCATGTGCTTAGACTGCATCTTTGTGGCCCTGTATAAATTGGCCTGCTGAACTATATACCTGGCTTCATGCGTTGAGTTTTCATTTAGAGGCATTGTATAAATATGTCAGTTTGTGAGAGGACAGGTGGTGGTAGATTTTTATGTTTATCGAAGCGGGGCACACCTTTTAAAAGATTAAGGAAAGCTGCTCTAGACTATGGTGGGCTCTTGTTTTTTTCAGTTTCAGTCATTATTTTTCTCAGCGGTGTCCTGTTTGCATCTCTGCATCTTCTAATATCATCACCCAAATTCTTTCTCTCTTTTGTAAACAAAAGTGGTTGTTTTATTTTCAGAAAAGATAATTATAATATTGATTTGATTCTTTTTAAAACTGTATATACCCTTTGGAGATTTTGATTTACTCCCTTTATTCATGCTGAGGAAACTAAGTGTGCTAGAAATGAAAATTTCTGTCTACTCTCATACCCCTCTCAAAATGAGGTCTATTTGATCAGATGCTGTGAATCCCATCAGCTTTTCTGGGTGACAGCCACCACATTCTGCCTTAGGGATCTAGCTACAATGGCCACAGTCTCTTGCCATCTGTTCTTCTAATGGAGCTAATCTCAAACTTTTTTTTAAATCTCAGGACCACTTTGTACTCTGAAAAATTCAATCTTTTGTGATATGTTGTTATGGTTGAAGTATATAAAGAAAATCCAGCGTAACACAGCTATGCAATTGGAAAAGAGAGGAGCGTTTTAATAGCCTTCTCTGATAATCATGTGTATTCTTTTTTGATACTACACCAAAACTGGACAAGTACTAATTTCTTAAAGGTTAGTTACAAAGTAGAATCTGAAACTGGATTCTGAAACTCTTCGTACTCTATTACATTAGAATCCATTGGTCTGTCTTGAACTTGAATAACTTTTACCTGTGCATGATTTCGTAACATTATGCATTGGCCATTATAAATTATGGCTTTACTGAATTATGCAGATCTTTTAAATATTGATACATTTCATTACAGTATTGAAAAATAACATTAGTTTTACCACAATCTCATCAGAAAAATATATGAGTATTAGGAAACTGTCAAGTCATGATAGTAGATACAAATTTTCTAAAATTCTAATTTTTGCTTGAAAACTTTTATTTTTTTCATCAGCCATAAATAAGTCGTATCTTTGAAGTAACATGCTCACTTCATTCATTTTCAGTAAAATGTGTGTCACATATGTAACTCTTCATAGTCATGGTTTATTTGGTAGTAATTTTTTCAAGTGCAGTGTTCTAAGGAAAAAGTGGCTAGTTCAGCCCACAACTCAAGTGCTTTTCCTCAAGACAAGCATTTTATGTAGCAAGTATTTTCTGCATACGTCCCAGTTCATCACATAGAATCTTAAAAAGTTGTGTGTTCAAGGGTCCCCATTTAATAAAACTAATGATTGTTACTGCTTCATTAAGCATTCTCTTAAGTGAATTGGCCTTTTCTTTTTTCCCCTGTGTGTGGTGGTGAAGAATACAACAGTTCGGTACGCTGCCTTGATTCATGGTAATGCACCAAGAGTTTTACCCATCATTGCTTATGTTTTTGCACCATCTGTGGTGCAGATGTTAGAACCGTTAAAAAGAAAGAAAGAAAGAAGGGAGGGAGGGAGGAAAAGAATTCCTAGTATTAATATGAAATTTACAAACCTTACATAAAGGATCTTGGGGACTTCAAGGAGTTCATAGACTACACTTTAGGAACTACTACTCAAATATTATAGATTCTATCTTGACTAGCCAGAGTGTTATATTAATATATTCAGTATTTTAAAGAAAACTCATGAACTAATAATTTTGCATATCTAAGTAGGCTATTTAAGTTCAAGTATTGTGTTAAATTTTAGGGAGATATAGAAAAGAAAGACATCTGATGTCTACTACACATATGTATTTCTCTTTGAAATATAATTTAAAAGCTAAAATTACTACTTGCATATAGTAAATTCAAATAATACAAGAAGGTATGTATAATGAAATGTCTCCCTTTTTATACCCCTAGTCCTTCTCCCTAAAGTTAAGTGTTTATTATATGTACTTCCAGTAAAGAGGTACTTATTTTTCAAACTTTTTATTGAAATGTAATATATATCCAGAAGGTATACATAAGTGTACAACACAGTGAATTTTCACAAGCTTGACACACCCCATAACTAGCATCCACACTAAAAACCAGAACATTGCCAGCACCACAGAAGGCCCCATTGTGCTGATTGGCATGTTTTAACATAGTTGTACTTTAAGACTCCAAGATACCTTTAGAATAACTTTATATTTACTTAGATCAAAAAACATCTTTTGATAATATTGTTAGTCTTTTTTTTTTCATTTAGGGAAAGCTCTTATGTGAACCATGCATTTCGGAGAGCTTTTGTTTCCTCCCTTTGTCAGCACTTGGGAAGTTCTAACTTTTGGAAAAGTTAACTATATGTGGAAATAACAAGGGTTTTTCTCCAACAAACTCTACAAATCAGTAACTTTAGGTAACCAACAACAAATAGATTAATATAAGTGTTTTAAATACAATGGCTAAAGATACGAGTTTAAAGACTCGAGAGAAGTCCTTTGTGGTTAGAGGTTAGGAAGCAAGGGGAAGAGGTGTGTGAGAGAGGTAGATAGGGACCAGGTCTTAGAAGCCACGGAAAGGAGTTTGGATTGTGTCCTAAGAGTAACAGAAACCCACTGGAGAGTGTGTGCTGATGATATCTGAATTATATTTTAAGATGATCATTCTGACTATTATGTGATCAGTGGACTTGAGGATGCGAAGAGAAGAAGCAAAGGAATCAGGAGACCATTGTAGCAGTTCAAGTAAAAGATGATGGTAGATTTGATTAGGGTTGTCAACAGTGGAAATGGTGGAGTTCGTATTCAGGAAATGTTTTGGAGGCAAATTGTTTGAATTAGATGTAGGATTTAAGGAAAAAGAGGAATTAAGGATTGACCTGTGTGTCAAGTGGCTGAAGTGGGGTGGGTTTAAAATCTCATTATCACTAAGGAGATCTAGAAATTGGAAGGCCAGGGTGGTGGATGGATCTTCAGTGTTAATATTGAAACTGTCAAGAACGAGAGTGGATCCAGTGGTGGAAAGGAGACGGTGATGTAGGTATGGAAGTTATTAGTAAATGAGAGAGAAGTGGCTGAATGTGTAAAGATAATAGCCAAAAGGAGGGGAAAGTAATGGTAATGCCCAATAACATGTGTTTTAAAGGAGCTGGAGTTTTAGAAAAAGAATGGAAGACAAAAATTCATCAAAATATAGTGTTTCCAAGTCCAGTCAAAATTCCATGGGGGCTTGGTCTAGGGTGATAGCAGAGGAGATGAAGAGATGTGACCTAATTGGAAAAATAATTAGAAGGTTAAACTTGACCAGATTTGATGACACTTTGAAAATGGGAACCGAGGGGTGGTTAAGCTCTGTGTTTCTGTTTTGTGTGACTGGATAAATTGTGAGAGGAAACTGACCTAAGACCCAGGTGTGTTAGGGAAGATGATTGAGACAGTTGAGTTTGAGGGGGCCTGTAAGCTTCTCAAGTGGAGATGTTCTGTAGGAAGTTGGATACACATATCTGGGAAGGATGGATGGGTGGATGGATAGGTTGGTAGATAGGTAATGATTGATCACACTCTCTAACTCCTTCAAGTAAATGTGACTTCTGGCACAACATTGTGGCCCAAGTTCACATGTTTTCTTCCCTTCCACATAAGACCACAGTAAAATGAAATAAAGGGATACAACTCTAAAAACAAAGAGAAATACAATGAGCAATTATAATTAGAGATTGCATTAGATATCTAAAAGGAAAGATGGAGATGCTTGCTATTTAGCAAATAGATTGGAAGAAACATCAAAAGGGACTGCATAAAGGAATTAGGAGTAGGAGTAGGAGTCACCTTCCCAGCCAAACCCCAAAGAGGCTCCAGATTCAGCTTTTGCAGTGTAGGAATAAGAAACAGACTTGAAATGGCAAGAGTATCTGAAGACCTGTCTACAGAATAGCTGCTTGATTTGATAACTTTCCTCATTTTTCAGAAAAAGTTCCAAATAATCCAGGGTTTATCTCTAGGTGAAAAATTGGAGCAGCCTAATGACCAGACATGCAAGAAAAATAGAACAAGTAGCTTGAAAGAAAGAACGAGGTAGAGAGCAGACCAACTGACAATGGAGGAAATCTTTAGGAAATAAAGAAATATTTAAAAAACTGATTGTTATCTTTTAGAGAAATTTAAGAAAATATCATATCTGTATTATGAAAAATAATCAGAGCAAGAAAACATTTGCATATTTAAAATTTGATTGGGAAAATAAATTAAGGGCTGAAAATATTGAAATGTCATAAATAAAACATAACAGGAAAAAATAGGTAATCTAGAAAGAAAAAAAAGAGGGAAGAAATTATCAAAGAAATAATAAAAGAAAATTTCTCAAAGCTGAGAAAAAAACAATGAGATCTTAGTGGAAATAGCCTACAGAATGGTAAGCAAGATAAATTTTAAAAGATCTCCACCTGGCCACATTCTCATAAAATTTTACAATTTCTAGGCTGGATGTGGTGGCTCATGCCTATAATCCTAGCACTCTGGGAGGCCAAGGTAGGAGGATTGCTTGAGGCCAGGAGTTAGAGACCAGCATGAGCAAAAGCAAGACCCTGTCTCTACTAAAAATAAAAAATTAGCCAGGTATGGTGGTACTCGCCTGTGGTCCCTACTCAGGAGGCTGAGGCAGGAGGATTGCTTGAGCCCAGGAGTTTGAGGTTGCCGTGAGCTAGGATGATGCCACTGCACTCTAGCCCAGGAGACAAAATAAGACTCTGCCTCAAAAAAAAAAAATTTTTTTTTACAACTTTCAAGTTAAAGAATATTCTAAAAGATTTCAGAAAGAATAATAGAGTTCATATACAAGAAATTAAAATTACACTGCCTTCAGATTTCACATCAGTATCAATGGGCCTTAAGTGGTGAGTGGGAAAATTATTTGGACCTGCCAAATTATTGGTGAAGAATGTGAATATAAAACAAAAACATTTTTAGACAAGAACTCAAAGTTTACTTCTCACACATGAGTTTTTAAAGGTGTAGTGGAGAATCAATCAAACAAAACAGGGCAGAAACCAAGGAAGAGGAAAACATGGGCTGAAGAAAGCAATAGCTGTACCCAGGAGTTCTCACCGGACAGTTACAGGGTGATACCTGCACAGGGTGATACCTTGCCTTCAGCAAGTCACATGCTGGTGGCCAACACAGTAGCCTCCATATTGATGGCTGTTGACTGATTAAGTTGTTGGTGTCTGAAGGTTGGGGTGGCTGTGGCAATTTTGTAAAATAAGATAAAAATAAAGTGTGCTGCATTGATTGACTCTTCTCTCATCAAAGATTTCTCTGTAGGATGTGATGTTGTTTGATAGCATTTTACCCACAGTAGAGCTTCTTTCAAAATTGGAGTTTGTCTTCTCAAACCCTACTACTGCTTCATAAACTACGTTTTTATATAATATTCTAAATCCTTTGTTGTCATTTCAACAGTGTTCACAAGCATCTTCACCAGGAGTAGATTCCGTTTCAAGAAACCACTTTCTTTGCTCATCCGTAAGAAGCAACTTCTCATCCATTCAAGTTTTATCATGGGATTGCAGCAATTCAGTCACGTCTTCACGCTCCACCTCTAATTCTGGTTTTCTTGCTATTTCCACCACATCTGCAGTGACTTCCTCCACTGAAGTCTTGAACCCCTCAAAGTCCACTGTGAGGACTGGAACCAACTTCTTCCAAAATCCTATTAATGTTGATATTTTGACCTCTTCCTATGAATCATGAGTGTTCTTAATGGCATATAGAATGGCGACTCCTTTCCAGAAGGATTTCAGTTTAAATTGCCCACACCTTTCAGAGCAGTCACTATCTATAGCAGCTATAGCCTTATGAAATGTACATCTGAAATAATAAGGCTTGAAAGTCAAAATGACTGTTTGATCTATGGGCTGCAGAATGGATGTTATCAGGCATGAAAACAACATTCATCTCCTTGTACATCTCCATCCGAGCCCTTGGGTGACCAGGTACATTGTCGATGAGCAGTAATATTTTGAAAGGAATCTTTTCTTTCTGAGCAATAAGTCTCAACGGTGGACTTTAAAAAAATCAGTAAACTGTACTATAAACAGATGTGCTTTCTCACCCAGGCTTTGGTGTTCCACTGACAGAGCACAGGCAGAGTAGATTTAGCATAATTCTTAAGGGCCTTAGGATTTTCAGAATGGTCAGTGAGCACTGACTTCAACTTAAAGCCACCAGCTGCATTAACCCCTAACAAGAGAGTCAAACTGTCCTTTGAAGCTTTGAAGCCAGGCAAAGCTACTGGCTTTGACTTCTCCTCTCTAGCTAGTCCTAGGTGGCATCTTCTCCCAATAGAAGGCTGTTTTATCTACGTTGAAAATCTGCTGTTTAGAGTAGCCACCTTCATCAGTAATCTTAGCTAAATCATTCTGAATTACTTTTTCTACATCTTGAGCTTTTATGTTATAGAGATGGCTTCTTTCCTTAAACCTCATGAACCAAACTCTGCTAGCATCAGACTTTCCTTTTGCAGCTTCCTCACCTCTCTCAGCCTTCACAGAATTATGAAGAGAGTTAGGGCTTTGTTCTGGATTAGACTTTGGCTTAATGAAATGTTGTGGCTGGTTTGATCTTCTATCAAACCCCTCAAACTTTCTCCACGTCAGCAATAAGACTGCTTCAGTTTCGTATCATTCACAGGAGTAGCACTTTTAATTTCCTTCAGGAACTTTTTCTTTGCATTCACAACTAGGCTCACTGTTTGGTGCAAAAGGCCTAGCTTTCAGCCTATCTTAGCTTTTGAAATGCCTTCCTCTCTAAGTTTAATTATTTCAAGCTTTTGATTTAAAGTGAGATGTGTGACTCTTCCCTTCACTTGAATGTCATTGTAGGGTTAATTGGCATAGTTTCAGTCTTTTTATGTCTCAGTGAATAGGGAGGCCTGAGAAGAGAGACAGAGAGAGGGAATGGCTGGCCAGTCAGTGAAGCAGTCAGAACACACACGTTTATTAAGTTTGCTGTCTTATTTGGGTGCTGTTCGTGGCACCCCCCCCAATTATAATAGTCACATCACAGATCACCATAACAGATACAATAATAATGAAAAAGGTTGAAATAATGGGAGAATTACCACAGTGTGAGACAGAGACACAAAGTGAGCACATGCTATTGGAAAAATGGCCATGATAGACTTTTTTGACACAGGGCTGCCAAAAACTTTCAATTTGTAAAAAACACAGTATCCGGCAAGCTCAATAAAGCAAAGAGCAATAAAACAAGGTATGCCTGTATGATGTTCACAAAAGGAAACCCAGAGGGCCCTGTTCAGTTACTACTGTACTGAACAACCTACCTACCTTAGTTCATTTGCATCGCTGTAAAGGAATGCCTGAGGCTGAGCAATTTATAAAGAACAGAGGTTTATTTTGGCTCATGGTTCTGCAGGTGATACAAGAAGCATGGTGCCAGCGTCTGCTTCTGGGGAGGGCCTCAGGAAGCTTTCACTCCAGGCGGAGGGGAGGGGAGCAGGCATCACGTGGTGGGAGAGAAAGGAAGAGAGAGAGAGGGAGGCAGGTGCCAGGTTCTTTTTATTAATAACAATGAGTTTTCACATGAACTAAAGGGAGAACTCGCTCATCACTGTGAGGGCAGCACTGACCCCACCCCCAACATCAGGGATCAAATTTCAACATGAGGTTTGGGGGGGACAAATATCCAATCTATCACTACCCCAAAACATAGTGGTTTAAAACAACAATAATTTCATTAGCTCCTTAGTCTGCATTTCAGGCTGGGTTTTGTGGGGGTGGCTCCTCTCTGCTCTGCCTGGTGTCAGCTGGGACAGCTCAAAGATTAAACAAAACTCCTTGAACCCCTTTATAGCAAAACTCCTTGAATTCTTTCCTGCCATTTTCTCCTTTTAAAAGTATTTTTTTAATAATTCATTTTGAAATAATTTCAAATGTTGAGAAAATTTGCCAGAAAGATAAAAAGACTCTTATATTCCCTCACCCAGATTCCGTAGCTATTAATACTTCTGTCATCACGTTTCCTTCATTGCTCAGTATCCCTGCCTCTCTCCCTACACGTGCACGCACGCACGCACACACACACACACACACACACATACACACACAAGATCATTCATCTCTTTTTGAATCTTCAGAAAGCAGGCTTTACACACAGTGTCCCATCACCACTAAACACTCCAGTCCATATTTTCAAACAAGGACATCCTCCTGCATAACCAGCATGCAGCCTTCTGAACCGGGAAGCCAGCCAGTCTGCAAACCCCATTCAGATTTCACCAACAGTGTTTGTCTCAACACTGACTCTTGTTCCTTTGTGGTCCAGGATCCTATCCAGGAATATGTGATGAATTTAGTTGTCATCTCTCTTCAGGCTCATTCAATCTGAAATAGTCCCTTAGCCTTTCCCTTGACAGTTGTGAAAACCACGGATCTTAAAAGCATTGTATAGGATTTCCTTCAGCCTTGATCCACCTGATGTTGACTTAGGACCAGACTTAAGTCACACGTTCTTGGTAGCATCATCACTGAAATGACACTACATACCTTAAATCAGGTGACAAACATCATCAACCTGTCCCATCACTGCTGATGTTAACCTTGATCTCTTGATTTTGTTGGTGTCCACTAGATTTCTCCACATTAAAGTCACCATTTGTAATTATAAAGTCACCCTTTGTAATTGACTAGCTTTTTGTGGAGAGTTTTCCAATAATATATCAACATGTTCCTCACCAAACCTTCACCCACCAGGTTTAACATCCATTGATAACTCCTATCTGTATCAAACACCTCTGTGATGGGGCCAAATGGTAATTTTCTGTTTCTTCTATTCCTGCCATTCATCAGGTGGTAAGGAATATCATTCCCCTCTCCTTCCTTTATGTATTTATTTGTAATATAAGGACTCACTGACTCCTGTTTTAGTCACAGGGTGGTAATCCATTATTATCATTATTTTAATGCTCAAATTGTCAGTTTAGCCAGTGAGAGCCTCCTTTGTCTTTTCAACATACCCCATCATTCGTTGAGCACTCCTGACTTCCTGGCACAAAGAAAGTGTTTCTGGCTCATTTCATACTTTGTCTGACCCAGCCCTGGAATCAGCCTTTCTCCAAGGTTCTTGAGTTCCTGGTGGTGGAGGATAGGTAGTTCGAAAACAAGATCTGGGCACTCGGTGTGCTTAAAGCTACTGGGGTGGGTATCATTACTTCTAGGCCCTTCCAGCAAAAGAAAAAAAAAAGCTGAAGTCACGTAATTTTAATGCTGGAGCTTTGATTGCAGGGCAGTAACTAACAAAATCTCATCAGTGAGAAAGGTAAAAATAAACTTACTCTCTTTCTCCCCTCTTTCCTCACCCCCACTCCCAGGTATGTGTAATCCTCGAAATTACAGTGACACACCTCCAACTTCAAAGAGCACAGTGGAGGAGCTGCACGAGCCCATCCCTTCTCTCTTCCGGGCACTCACAGAAGGGGATACTCAGTTGAATTGGAACATTGTTTCCTTCCCTGTTGCAGAAGAACTTTCACATCATGAGAATCTGGTTTCATTTTTAGAGACTGTGAACCAGCCACACCACCAAAATGTGTCTGTTCCCAGCAATAATGTTCATGCACCTTACTCCAGTGACAAAGGTAACTGTCAACAGTTGACTTTTTCTATTCTGCCCCTGCATGTGGTCTGTCCATGCGGTCTATGAAACCTATGTTAACACTATCTTTTAGAGCAGTTTTTTGGTTTTAAATTTGTAGAGTCTTATATAAGTTGTAGACTTCAGTAACTCCAATCCCTGAGTATATAAGGTGGCACGTTAGCATATTATTAAAAGTCCTTCATACTCCTGGTGATAGAGGCTATACTGTATTGGAAAATAGATAACTGTTCCCAATTCTAGTATTTATTTGCTTCAGGCTTTAATTATTTTCATAAGATAGCAACATTGCTACCTCCCTAATACACACACTGTTGCTCACTGTCAAGTAACACTCAGCGTGCCCCGTGAAGTCAGATTTTTATCATAGCTTTGGTATGGGAATGGTGCCATGGTCATCAGCTACATTTATGTACTAGCAAGTTAGTGTTACAGACATCTCATTTCCAGATGTAAGTTAACCGCTAGCCAGTTCTCTGCAAATGAGTGGTGTTAGGAGAATTAAATGGGAAAATAACTTACTCAAATTTGAGAAGCATATTAAAGAACATTTATTAGCAAAGATAGGGCATATCATAATTTTGGAATGTAAAGGGCATGTAACTTTTTTTTTTTTTTTTTTTTGAGATAGTCTTACTCTGTTCCCCGGGCTAGAGTGCCATGGCATCAGCCTAGCTTGCAACAACCTCAAACTCCTGGGCTCAAGCAATCCTTCTTGGCCTCCCAGAGTGCTAGGATTATAGGCGTGAGCCACCGTGCCCGGCCTATTTTTCTTTTTTTTGAGGAACCTTCATGGTGTTTTCCATAATGGCCATATTAATCCACATTC
>CAUYRT010079017.1:0-39667 GCA_963574885.1 Lepilemur ruficaudatus
GTATTAGTACAAGAACAGAGATATAGACCTTTGGAATAGGACAGAGATCCCAGATATAAAACCATTCTTAAAATGGCATCTAATCTTCAACAAAGCACACAAAAGTATACATTGGGGAAAAGAATCTCTATTCAATAAGTGGTCTGGGAACACTTGTTATCCACATGCCAAAGATTGAAACTGGATCTCCACCTCTCACCTCTCACAAAAATGAACTCATGTTGGATAACAGACTTAAACCTAAGACGTGAAACCTTAAGAATTCTGGAAGAAAATGTGGGGAAGACTCTTTTAGACATTGGCCTAGGTAAAAAATTTATGAACAAGATCCCCAAAGCAATTACAGCAATAACAAAAATAAACAAATGGGACCTGATCAAATTAAAAAGTTTCTTCACAGCCAAGGAAACTGTCGTTAGAGTGAATAGACAACCTACAGAATGGGAGAAAATATTTGCTTTCTACATATCTGATAAAGGGCTGATAACAAGAATCTATATAGAACTTAAGACAATCAAGAAAAAAATCAAACAACCCCATCAATAAATGGGCAAATGACATGAACAGAAACTTTCAAAAGAAGACAGACTAATGGCCAGCAAACATATAAAAAAGTGCTCAACATCTCTAATCATCAGGGAAATGCAAATCAAAATCACAATGAGTTATCACTTATCTCCAGTGAGAATAGCCTTTATCAAAAAGTCCCAAAACAATAAATGTTGGCATGGATGCAGAGAGATAGGAACACTCCTACACTGCTGGTAGGACTGCAAACTAGTACAACCTCTTTGGAAATTAATATGGAGATACTTCAAAGAGCTATATGTAGAACTACCATTTGATCCAGCAATCCCATTACTGGGCATCTATCCAAAAGAACAAAAGACATTCTATAAAAAAGATATCTGCATTAGAATGTTTATAGCAGCACAATTTATAATTGCAAAGTTGTGGAAACAACCCAAATGCCCATCAACACATGAGTGGATTAATAAAATGTGGTATATGTATACCATGGAATACTACTCAATTACAAAAAACAATGGTGATCTAGCACCTCTTATATTATCCGGGATAGAGATTGAGCCCATCCTTCAAAGTGAGGTATCACAAGGATGGAAAAACATGCACCGCATGTACTCACCATCAAATTGGTACTAACTGATCAACACTAAGGTGCTCACATGATAGTGATACTCACTGGGTGCTGGTCAGGTAGGGGGGAAGGAGGGTGGAGGGTTCGGGGGATAAACCCACAGTTAATGGAAACGGGGCACACAGTATGGGGGAAGGACATGTTTTTAGCCCTGGCTTGAGTGAGGCAAATGCATTTCCTATAACCAAATGTTTGTACTCCCATAATATCCTGAATTAAAATCAGTCAATCAATCAATCAATAAGAATTTTAGGCATAGGAAATCATATCAGCAAATCCCTTGAGTGTGGAAAAAATTTCAAGGCGCCACAAGAAGACTGCAATATAGTGAATATGAGAGTGTGGCACAAAATGAGTTTGGAGAGATAGTTAAAGACACAATTATGGAGAATCTGTGGACTACCTGGTAAGGGTATCATGAGAGTTAACTAAGAAAATATACGTGAAAATACTTCAAGGAGGGAGCTGGCACATGAGGAATTCTCAATAAATGAAAGTTATTAGGATCACAATTATCTCTGCACCAATAATCCCAAGAAGACAGCAAAGAGATTACAATGTAGAATTGACACAATCTTCTCAAGAGGTGGTTTGGTCTCTGTTCAGAAAAAATACTGGTTTGTTGAAGTCTATAGAGAAGTGAATTTTGACAAAATAACTGGTGACCTTTCTAGTTAAAGATAGCCATTAGCCAAAAAAATACACACACACACACACACACATATATATATCTCCTGGGAGAGGGATTATAATACTCAAGTTAGCATCTCACAAATCTTGCCTCTCTTCCCCCCCCCACAAACATACATACACACATGCACACATACACAGGTTGGAGTTTTATTTTTGTTGTTGTTGTTGTTGTTCATTTATTTTGCTTTATTTTACAATTAGGATGAAATTCTTCCTCCCTGTTCCCAATTTCCATGGTCTCGGCTGCAGGTGCCTTCTTCTGCCAAGTGCACTGTTTTAAAAATGGGCACATTAAATATGCATTTGCTATTGAGTTTCTGAGATTGCTTAGGGACTATTTCTTTTCAGAATAAATCACTTTCAACAGCATATTTAATATGAGATGAGGGTATCTGTCTTACTCATCAGAGTAATAATTTTTTTTTTTTAAGCCTGGAATTATCTTGAGGGTATTGTCTGCTGCATTCTTCTGCTGTTGGGTATTTATCAAGCTAGTGATTTTTTTTCTTGAGATATTACGTTTGAACCTGTGAAATTCTGCCTAGTTAGTTTGACAATGACTGCGTGACAGGTGTACATCAATTGCATTATAATTGCCTTCACCTCTGGCTTCCCTCTTTCCCTTCTTTCTAGTCATGGGTAATAAACATCAAGGTAGACAAAGTTGTAGTAGCAAATAACCCCCAAACATAAGTATTTTGCCATAGTAACAAATAAGCCCAAAACACAAATATTTTCAATGTTAACTCAATAGCTTACTTCTCATGCATGTGTCCATCACAGGATGGCTGTACTCTGTTTTCCACCATCTCCACCCTGGAATCCCAGTTGACTAGGCAGCCTTCATCTTGAACGTTGCTATTCTTGCAGAAGAGGGAGAAAGAGCATGTGATCATGACTTGGCTCTTAAAGATGATGCTCATAAGTAACACATGGCACTTTTGCTCACATTAATTGGCCAAAGCAAATTACGTGGGCAGGCCTGAAATCAATGGGGCAGGGAGGTATAATCCTCTTACAAAAAGAGGTAGTAAATATCAGTGAACAATAAAAGATTACAGTACAGGTAGGCTTCAACAAAGAATTGTCTACACTTTCTGGAGGGGGAAGTTGCAAAAAAACCACAGTCTGTGGAATCAGTAAGACCCAGATTTGGGTCCTGGCTTTGAGACATTATAACTATAGTATTCCAGACTAATGACTTCCACTTTTTGGCCCTCTGATTTTCTCATATGAATACAGCGATAATCATAGAGTCTGAAAGGACCATTGCAAAGATTAGAGACAATGTATGTAAAGCATGACCTCTAATCCATAGAATTGTTCAATCTATTTTCGGTTTTGTCTCCAACTGCTTGATCTATCAATATTTCCTCTATTCTGGTTCTCTATAAAATCAATTGCAAACTGATTTTTTTCCCACCATTATTCTGATTTGTTTAAGGACATAATGACCACTTACCTGCCCAAAGGATGCTCCTTAGTCTTTCACCTTCTTGACTTATCATTTACTGTCATTGACCGCCTGCATGCTGAAATTCTTTCCTCTCCCTCCAAAGCTCTGCTGTCGAATGCTGTGCTTTCTCCTCACTAACTTCTCTCCTTCTGGTTCTTTTTTCTTCCCATGAATTTAGTGCTGACATCATCTAAGGTTCCAACCTGAGCTCTCTTCATTCCATACCTCTCTTACTTTTAATAAGAGGGAGTCCTTGGTCTTCATCTGACCTCTGCTAGTAACTCCTGTATGGCGTAAGTCCCATTTCTTCACTAGCATAATCAAGATAGTACTACCTACCTCAAAGAATTGTTGGAGATATTAAATGATAAAATATACATGCAATGCATAGCTCTGTACTTAGAACATATCAAGAATATATCAAGCATGCAGTACATTTTAGTTCCCTCTTCTGTCCATACCTGTCTTGACAATCTTCTGTAAATACCATCATTTGATGTGGAAGGTGTTCAAAATCCTAGCTACTGCCTCTTTTACTTGAGTGTTCTAGGAAGAATGTTTTTTCAATGAGTGATATCAGTGTTTACTGAAAATCCCACTATCTTGAGGCTACTTATATTCTGAAAGACTTAGAGGTGAGATCATATATAGCACAAGGGAATGTATCACTAACTATATATTTATCTCAGATTTTAATGTAGCATAATTGTCATTGAGTATAATTACTCCAGGTAAGTGGAGTTTGGGATTTAGTGCTAAACTATCTTGGTTTCATTATGGTTCACAACTTCCTAGTTCTGTCATACTAAATAAGTCACTTAACTCCTCTTCATATAATTTTTCTCATCTATAAAATTGGTATAATGGTGTTAGTAATCTCATTTTCATATTGGGAGGATTCAGTTTGTTAAGACAAGCAGAGTGCTTAAAGAAGTACTTGACATGATAAACATTCAATCAATGTTAGCTATCATCATCATCATCAATAGAAATTGTATTGCTGGGAAGAGAGCTTTTGCATTGCCTATCAAAACATATCATATCACTACCTGATTAGGAGTTACCCTCATCCCTCAATGAAAGCTGCTGTGTGTGCTACTGTCCTTCCTTATCATTTTCTCTGCCTGACACTCCAGGATGGCAGTGTATTTCCTCCTAGCCTCCCAGGAATATCAGAAGAATTCATGAGATAACATCCACAAAGCACTTTGAGCTCCCTGGAAGCAAGGCATTTGATAAATAAAAGGTTATTACTATTGCCAGTGATATCTTATATTACTCTAGCTCTTCTTAGCCCAGAGGGATACTGAAGTGGTTTGCAAAACTTGAAGCACAAACAAGAATCATTCAACAACAGCTAAGATGAAGCAGACACTGCTCAGACAGCCATTGATTCTTCGGAGCCTCTAGTGATCTAAAACCACTGGTTCCATCTAGGGCATAAAAAAACACTTGAAATTGGATCAAAGGGAGATTTTAGATATACAGTACTTAGGGGTCAGTCCATTGTATAAATCAGGGGGCAGACATTAGTTCGGACACTCAAATTTATGTGTAAAACACAAGTCAATGAGTAAAACCAGCAGGTCAGTTTCCAAACTAGACAAGGAGGCGGTATGGCTCAAGGTGAAATTCCCTTGTAGTTTCCTGGCCCATATTCCTGCAATCGTATATTGAACGTTAACCCTCTGTAAAACAAGCTTTGACTTTAAGACAGTCCAGTGTTTTTTTAAAAAGGCTTCCAAACATTCCCCTGATCTTTCAAAATGTATTCTCCCACAGCACAGCATTATTTTGTAAATCGATCTAAAGTACACTAACCTTGAATCCAAGTTTACCCACCTGGACTGGCCTTTATTCTGGCTTTAACTCCTACTGTGCCCACTAATTCTGCCTTACCCAACGCAAAGAATCCCACCTAAGCTATCTTATTATCCAAACGTTGGCCACATTTCCCATCTCATTCCAGCCTGATGACAGGACTCTGAAATTCACCCTCCATCACATGACTCTGCACTGCCATTGATGTTCAATCACTGTAAGTCAAGACCTTCAGACCAACTGCTGAGTTGCAGATTTGCACTGGCCTCTTTCTCCTGCGACCTGCAGTTGAGTCTTCTCGTAATGAACCACCATACATGAATACCTCTGCGCAATAGACCTTAAAGCAGTCCATAAATGTCAAGTGGGAGTAAGCCAAATGTTTGCAGCCAAATGTGTCCTATATTGTACAACCAAAAGAATCATTTTAAGAAAAGCAGTAAACTTTTAACTTTATGTCCTTATTCTATTTGCCTCATTAAACTTGCCTTCTCATACCTACCACAAAGAATGTTTGGAAATATTCTAAAACTGTTGTAAGAGAAGCATAATGAACTAGTATTATCTCTACCAATTTAAAAATAATCTATGAAAGTAGAGTAATTTTAAAGTTTGGATAAAACAGCAACAAATGGTGTTAATATATATTACATTTGGACAGAACTTAATATTTGAGAGAAAATTATCCAGATATTTGTGTTATATGTTACATAAAAGATATTTCCATAGGGGTGTACAAGTTAAAAGAAAAAAAAGCCTTAAAAATACAGGAATAAAATACTGAAGAATTATTTTACAATCTCAGGATAGATATGATCAATCTTAGCATGACATTAAGTCTAAGGATTACATAGAAAACAATTCTTAAATGTTATTAAAATAATAAAACCAGAAGCCATTAAAATGTGAGAGGAAAATTAAAAATATGGGAAACTTTTCAATTTATATGAAAGAGAATAGTTTAGCATCATTAGAGATAAAGTATTCCTACAAGATAAGAAAAATTATAAAACCCAAGAAGAAAATAGATAAAAGTAAGGTAGAATAGATTTGAATGAAATACAACAAAAATATAAGATCCTGAACCTCTTTGAAAATAAATTCTATGTAAATTAAAACAACAGTGGGGTACCATTTTGAAGTGAGAAAAGGCATTAGCATAAATAGTTGATAAGGACACAAATTGATATAATTTTCAAGATAATTTCCCAATATCAAATTTAACATGGGTATATCATCTGCAATAGCAACTTCAATTCTGTAATCTATTTTAAAGATATATACTTTCACAAATATATAAGAATTGAGGAAATTTAAAGCAATGTTTATAATAGGGGATAACTGGACATGTTTTTAATATTCATTATTACCTGTTAGAAAAGATGCAGAAATAGATGTATAGGAACCACTGAAAATATGAAACAAGCAAGTCAAAAAGAAAACTATTAGTATAATCCAATTTTTGAAAAAAAATGCACACACATATGTGTATATGTCTATGTCTGTGTGTGCTTTGTATGTGTGTACATACAATATAACAATATTTGAAAACACATATATCAAAATGTTACCAGTTTTACCTTTGGGATATGGTATAGCAGCTATTTGTCACTTTCCACTTTTGAGAGTTATTTTATCCAAATTTTTATTAGAACCTTGCATACTTTTCTAAAATCAATAACAGATACACAATAAAGTCAAAGCAAATCAATGTGACCAAGTGATAGAACATGATAATATTTCAACATGATAATATTTATAACATGATAAAATTTGAAATACTATATTAGATATCTAAGATAACTAAACACTTTAAAAATCTCTATAGAAATCTATTATCAGCAGTTAACTCTGAAGGTGGGATTATGGTAAGGTTTACCATGTTGTTTCAGTTTTTTAACAGTTTATTGCTTGATTTCTATTTTATAGGATCATTCAACATCAGGAAATACTGTACAATATTACCATAAATATTGTCCCAGAGACCAATGTCATCATTGTGTTGGCCATGACATAGTTTTGTGTGACCCAGCGGCATCGCCTAACTTCTCCAGGTTTGTCTCCCTTTCAAGATCACTGTGATGTCAGCCTCTTACTGAATTGGTCAGTCTCAAAGGTGAATTGGAAAAAGTTCCTTGTCTTATCCCAAAAGCAAGTACTATAAAAATATTAAAGCAACTTACAATGGAACAGAAGGTACAGTAAAGCTAACCAATCTTCCTGGCCCATTTGAAGTTCCCAATTCTTCAGGATTGAATGTTGCCTTACATAAATAAATGTGATTTATTTTATCACATAATTGACTTTTATTCATTTACCAAGAATTAGGTGAGTTATCTCTACCTCTGGAAAGCTTCTCTGGTTTTCCTCTAACCCATGCATTCATTTCACTCCAGCCGGGTTAGATGTCCCTCATATTCACTTTCCAAACTCTGTATAGACTTTTCATATACATTGATTCATTTTGTTGCGTGGATTTCATTCCTTCAACACACTTTCACTGAGAACTGCCATGTAGGCTCTTGAGAAACAGTGGAGAAGAGATGAGAGGCCCCTGTCCTCTGGAATTTATAATCCAGTGGGGGAGGCCAGCATTAATACAAAATGTACATTTATAAACAGTGATAAATGTTATGAGGGAAGATACACAGTGCAACTAAAATGCAGAACAAAAGAACTAATTAGCTTATACCATATTGTAAATCTTCTCTTCCACTAAATTGTAAGTGCCTAGAAGACAGAAATATATCTTTTCACCTTGTTTTTAGCACCATGCTATCCTTGGTCTATAGTAAACAGTTTCTGCTTGTTTAACTGAATTAAACTGAATTTTTGTTTCTGTATATTCCATGTTGGCCCAATAATCTGCAAAGTGATTGAACCACAAGGTAATCACTGTTTCAGCTGTATAACCTAATTATCCATTTATAGTAAGGACCGCTGATGCCTCAAATTAAGCACCCCTTCCTTATTTACATTGGTTAACCTTCCATTATTAAGGTGTTAGTAGCTACTATATTCAAAATGGACAGTGTAAAGAAAGGAGAAATAATAGGAAAAAGAAAAGGTACCTTGGTAGTATTAATAAAATGACAGAAGTCATTGGGTTAGGATCCAAACCAACACATCTTCTACTTTAAGTAACATTTTCTATTTAAGTAACATCGTCTATGGTTACTTAAATAAATGCCTTCACTTAAAACAGTGCTTTTGCCTGTATTAATTGCAAACTGCCATGAACATGATAACTATAAAATTTCTTACTTTGAAAAATGCCTCGGCTCAGTCAGAAAACTTCTCTACGAGGCTAAATGATGAATGTTCGCAGATCGTCTTCCTTGGGGGAGTGGCACAGAATGAGTCCTCAGAAATGCATTCATGAGTCCCTCTAAGAAATATTTTTACTTATCTTTTTTGGCACACTGATTCTCTGGTTTAGGGATGTGGGGATTTTTTCAGGGAATGGATAATTGTAACTCTTAGATAGAGAGATTTAGAAAAATATCAGCCAACAGATAATTGAAAAGCATCAGGGGGTTCATGACTAAGATTCCGCATGGAATATTGTGGTGATACATACACAAGGTGAGAAGAAAATATCCAAATGGATACCTACATCAGAATTTGACCTCTTTTCCTCTTCCTTAACTGTTTACAATGCATCTACTGTAAGCAAAAGCATTCTGTTTGGTACTCATATGGATCCAGGGACACATAAAGCCACAGCTCTATCCTCTTGGGGTAAATGGAAGAGAGCATCAATTCCTCTAGGTCTGGCTCTTTCAGGCAGGGCTAGAACAAGACAATGGCAGAGAACATTATTGGGAGAGCCTGAGATTTAGAGTCCTGAGGATCTAAGCACAAATCCTGACTACTCCACTCACTATTTATGCATCTTTGAGTGAGTTGCTTAACTTCTCAAATAGTATTTTCTCATTTCCAACATAAGGATAATAACACCTACTTTCCATTTGAGAATTAAATAATTTAACATAAGGAAAGTGCCCAGTGTGGTGGCTGACACAAAGTAGGCCACCCAAAATATTACCAGTATTTTGGTAACAATATTTATTCATTTACCCTACAATGCACAAGACTTCCCCCCAACAAGAAAGAATTATCTGGCCCCAAATGTCAACAGTGCCAAGGCTGAAAAACTCTTTTTTATTACCTAATTTCTGAAATCAATATCTAATGGTGTCAAATAACAGTTCAGTGGAAAGTAAAAAGCACCTTTTGACAGCACATACAGACATACAGATGCAAGATAAAAAGTTGATACAATAAAATATTTGATGGCCATAGTATTGCACATGGTGCGGATTTCAGTTCTTGTGATGCTTTCAGCATGATGTACCATTTAACACACCCAACGATACCATATGGAAAAGAGTACTATCTTTTTGACAAACGGAAAAACTGAACCCAAAGAATTATACCTCACCCCAAGATACTAAGAGATGCAGCAGAATTGAACCCATAGCCTCTTGACAGTAAATACCACAATTTTTCCTCTATTCCATACTGTCAATAAAAAAAGCAGAGGCTCTTTACTGCAGTTAATCATTAGATAATGGACATCTGGAAAAGGAAGGGGTGATCCACCATGGTGTCCTGGAATCTATCTGTGAAAACCAGCTCGCCTGGCTCCTTCAAGTCTCAACCAAACTTCTTCAACCACTAAAAAACTCTTTATTTGCATTTCCATATTTACCACTGAAATCATATCATTCCTCTGCCAAAGTACTTCCATGCTCCTTTCCTTCCTGCAGTATGAGCCACATCTAAAGTGACTACGTTCTTCACTGTTGCAATGACTATATTCCTCCACTCTCCAAGGCTCCAGTATCTCTCCTTGTGATCTTTAAAATCCAGTGTGACTGGGTTAAATTGCCTTTATACTCCTCCACTCCTCGGTACCTGCAAGTCCTTCTAATTCTCTCTCTAGCTGTGTCCTTTCTCTCATTTCTACTGCTCACTAACTGAAGTCAATATATTAGCCTTAATTCATTTTGGGAATCTAAGTAACACAATCATAGGAGTGAGCATTTATAGCATATATTCATTTTTAGCTACCCTGTTACAACAGTGAAGTTAATAAAATTGACATCTAATTAAAACTAGCAAGCATAGTCTTATTAAAAGCAAAACAATAAAGAAAGCAGTGAAGATTGCATTACCCATGCTATGCAGTCTCCTGTAGGAACTACTAGTTACTAAGGCTGTTGTTCAATGTCTTCACATGAGGATACTGACGGTATCTTGACAACCTGGCTAGTTCTCGGGTAGGTTCCAAGGGACAGGAAAGATGCCTGCTGGAACTCCACCGAACGGTTAAAACTAATGACACTTCTATAATGTGCTAAGAAAAGAGTACTTAGGATTAAACCAAAGAAGCTGGGTCTGTTTTCTGTATTGAGAAACAATGGAGTAACCTCTATAAAAGAAGTAGTGCAGGAGGACAAGAAGGAGAGAAGTACAAGAACCAAGCAGAATGTGTGGGGCAAGCTTTGAGAAGTAGTTGAGAAGAATCAGGACATCTGCTGTGAGCAGGGCTGTGTGGCTGAGGCCTCTGTCTCATAGTCTAAGTGTTGAATGGACGTCTAGACTTGTATTAAAAGCATAAGGTCCAAGCTAAGAAATGGAGACCCATCCTAAATGCAGGACAGAATCAGAAGAGGTCCACCTCTTCCCTCCATATCTAGGAGGGCATGTTGCTAAAGCCATTGCTGGTGAGAATAAATAACAGAAGCTGTGATGTCCTGGATTTTCAATAAGACATGGTTTATATTAATACATCAGAACAGCAGGAAGAAAAACATTGTTCTATATTGAAAGCTGCATTTCAAAGGTCCAAGTTCTGTTTCCAGGTACATCAAATACCAGGTTCCCCAACAGTGGGGATGAGAAAAGTTACACAGGCTTCAGAGAAGTGTCCCAGGCCTTGTCTCATTCGATCTTACCAAAATCCAGTGAAATCAGAGGTTCCAATGATCATATTTGCAATTCAAAGAATGTAGAAACTGAGGCTCTGAGAAGTGTAATGACTATGGGCCCCATGCTAAGGCATGGATAGAACTATAATATAACTCAATCTATTGTTCTTGAAAATCATTTTCACCCTCCTCAATCTCCTAGAGGTTGAGGGTACAGACTCCGGAGCCACAGTGCCTGAGTTCAAATCCAAGCACATCCACTGTCTAGGTATAAGACTTCAGGAAAATTATTTATTTTTTAGTGTATGTGTCAGTTTATTCATCTGTAAAGTGGGCTTAATAATAGTATTTACCCCCACAGGATTGTGGTGAGGATTTAAATAGTTAATACCTTGGATATGGAAAGCCAAATAGCAGTACCATTTCATATAAAGGACTTGAGCATCTGCAAATTTTGGTATCTTCGGAAGTGTCCTAGAACCAATCCTTCACAGATACCGAGGGGTGACTGCACATCAAAATGCTTTAAAGTGTTTCCAAGGTATTCATTATGAGCACTCAATATGTTTTCCGTTTTCCTTTTTTTTTTTTTTTTCTGTTCTTTTAGCTTTACTAGTAATTTAACCTACCCATATAACCTTGCATGGACAAGAAAGTAAAATTATCCTCATTTTATAAATCCTAGAAATGAGGATGCCAGCTACTATTTTTGCATTAACCAACCCAAAAAGTAGTGATATAAAACAACCATTTTATTATGCTCACAGACTGTTAGGATCAGGATTTTGGACAGGGTACAGAAAGGAAATCTTGTCTGTGCTCCACATTGTCTAGAGCTTCAGTCAGGAAGATTCAAAGGCAAGTGACTCAAGGGTGACAGGGTGGAATCATCTGGAAACATCTTCATCAGCATGACTGATGGGTATTGCTGGCTGTCAGCTGGGACCTGAGCTGGGCCATGAGCTGGAATGCCTATATGTGTCCCCTCTGTGTGGCCTGGCATCTACCACAGCAGGGCAGCCTCAGGAGAATGGGACTTCTCATGTGGCAGTTCAGAGCTTGAGGGATCCAAATGGAAGCCGCATCACCTCTTATGACCTTCCCTTGAAAGTCATAAAGCATCATTTTAGCCATATCCTGTTGGTTGCAGTGAGTCACACTCAAAAAGAGGGAAATCAGATGCTGCCTCTTGATTAAGAAGTAACAAGGTTTTAGAAAAGCATTGGGGATGGCAGATATTATTGCAACCACCTTTGGAAAACATAAGATTCCATGTGGAGAATGATAGGATTTGCCAAAAATTTTACAAAAATCTAAATTAATACCAGAATAAGGATGCACAGCTTTGGATTTTTAAAGTTCTGTTCTTTCGCTGAACTCCCAAACCTCTCTTTCACTTGTAAAGAATGCCAATTAATGTTGCACCTTCACTGGCAGGTACACCTGAAGGTTTGGCCCTGCAGGGATGCAACGGAGGGCAGGCAGGTTGCACTGGGAAAGCATCCAAATAAATTCTACATACTTGTAATGGGAATTTACTTTGTCTTAGTATTCTGTCCCCATGTGTCCCTTTTCTCCTCTTTTAATCAATTCTCAGGGAAGAAAAATAGTAATAAAAATTGGTCAGAGCCTAGGGCATTAATTTGGCTGTCTCCTTTTACAAATGGGTGAAGAACTATGCATATAGCTCCAGGTCAGTCCTTCAGCCCATCTGGCTGCCCTCCCCATCTGTTGTCTTCTGTCTGGCTTTTCCTTTATGACCACTTGTCACCATCTCCTCTTCTATCAAACTGGTCAAGCCACCATTGTCTCTCTAGACTCATTTCTCTCCTTTTGTTCTTATATCCCACTACCTGTTCATAACACACCAGTCAGAGTAATCCTTTTGAAACCTAGGACAAATGATGTCTTCATTCCTCTGTCTTCTCATTCCTATGTCACTTGGAGTAAAAGCCAAAGTCCTTACAATGTCGAATACGATCTACATACCTCTTTGACCCCAACTTCTGTAAGTCTCTTCCTTTAGCTCACTCTACTCCACTCATCTCAGTTCCTCTACTAAACATACCATGCAAGAGCCCTCATCAGAGCCCTTGTATTTGCTCCTCTCTCTGCCAGACTGCTCTTTCCCTATATATCCACAAGACCAACTCCAGGTCTTCCTTATAGTCTTTGCTCACAAGTCAGCTTCTCAGCAAGGATGTTCTTGAACTCATCTTTAAAAATTGTAAACACTCTCTCTCTGTAGTTTTCATTTCTATTTACAGCTTCTTTTATCTTTATAGCATTGACCACCATCCTACATGTTTTGTATTTAAATTATCTACTTGTTTATTGTGCCTTTTGCTACCCCCATGCACATAGTAGAATACAAGCTTTTGAGAACAAGATTTAGTGTGTCTGTTTTATTTCCTGCCCTATCTACAGAAACTAGAGCAGTGTCTGACATATAACAGGTGCTCAGTGAGTATTTGTGGAAGAAATAAATGAATAGAGGTGTGTGGAAATACTGGATGCATGCTTAGACACAGGTTAGGTTGTACCTAATTGAAGACAGAGAGAGACGCTTTGATCTGGAGATACTTAAGGACCAGTGAGCCAAGGAAAAAGGGATGTTTTCCCACGACTCAGCCGACTTTACTGTAGTACTGGTTGTTAAGGCCCAAGTACATCTATTAAAATTGTTCATTGTTTCTCTCTTGCCATTGTTTTAAAGGATATATGTAGCACCCTTGGAAAACTCTGAGACATACAGGCATAGATTTGGTGTGAGAAGTATCTAGGAATTCCTGTTTCCCTAGGGTCTATCTAATAATTCTCATGTTCCACTCTAGTATGCAGAATAATGGTGCTTAAAGATGTCTACATCTTAATCCCCAAAACCTGTCAATGTTAGGATACACAGCAACAGGAAATTCAGGTTGCAGATGCAATTAAAATTGCTGATCAATTGAGAAGGGAGACATTATTCTGGATTATCCAGGTGAGATCAATGTTATTATAAGGGTTCTTATAAATGAGAAAGGAAAGGAGGAAAGTCAGAGTCAGAAAAGTAGATGTGACGGTAGACACAGAAGTCAGGGTGATGTAATTGCTGCCTCTGAACAAAGAAGGAAGCCAGGAGCCAAAGACTGCAAGCAACCTCTACCAGCCAAAAAAGACACCAAAACAGATTCTCCGCCAGAGTCCTTATAATAAACATGGCCGTGTCTCCTCCTTGATTTCAGCCCAGTAACATCTATTTAGGACTTCTGACCACCAGAATTTTCAGATAACAAATCTGTGTTCTTTTAAGCCACCAAACTGGCAGCAATTTGTCATAATAGCCGTTAGAGACTAATAAATCTACCACAACTTCCAACAAACACCTTCACCATTAGCATCATCATCAAAATACAAAAGTAAACCCAGACCCAGACTGAAAGTGTGCAATCCTGCTATAGCATTTGGTAGAACAGAGGGTAATCTTTGTTGGATTGAGTTCCTTCTTTCATCAAGTACATAAGAGCAAATGTTATCGCCAGTCATACAGTTCTGGTGAGAAACTTAATTTTCTTTAGTCCAAAATGTCATCCAAATAACAACTCTAGTGAAAGCTTTTTTGTTTTCTTTACAGACATTCTGAAGATGTGACTAGACTCATCAGTAAAAAATAAGTGTTTCCTCCCTTTTAGCAACTAACAAAACACGCTTTCTGTGTTCACATCAAAATAAAAAGAAGAAATTAGATTAAAATGCATCTTCCTTGAATTACGACGGGTTGAATTTTTTAATTTAGCCCAATTCAAGTAAATTCCTACCTATTGCTTCTAATTATACCACTTTCCTCTTTTTTTTATGGAGACTTGAGATCAAGAAAGAAAGAGCACTACAAGTTGATTTTTTAAAAAGGAATGTGTTTTCTCAATTCAAAATGGGAAAGGCTTTCAACAGCAGGTCTGTAGATTTTTGAAAATCCTAATTAGACTGAATTAAATGACTAAAATGCTACTAATTACTTTTTAATTTCAAGAGAGATGTTTACAAAGCACAATATAATGAGTAATACAGCACTTCAAATGATTACTAATGTTGCCATTTTGTCTGACTTAATCTCAATTAGTATAAATCACATTGTCATCATTGTTAATTGCCATTTCTTTCAAGCAAAATGCTAATTTCTCTTTACAATCTTACAATTGCTGTTTGTTTTCTCCAAAATATTCCATTTTAAAGGCCTAATAGAGAGAACATTTATAGACCCTGTGTTTTCTGCAGTTTGAGGCAAATGCATTTGTTGTTACCCTATTTTGAAGGGTAGTGGTAATTCCTACTTACTTTTTAATAAAATGAAAATTCAACTTTTAACTATATCATTATGCCAAATATTAATTCATGCGTAGCTATAGTTCCATAGAAGAATCTTTGTCCATTTAAATGCCAGGTAGAGCTTTCATTAATATGATCTAAGAGACATTATTTATGTTTCACATCTCTAAAGAAATTCAACATTAGAAAAAGGTAGAAGCAAGCCCGGCATGGTGGCATGCACCTGTATTCCCATCTAGTTGGCATGCACCTGTGGTCCCAGCTACTCAGGTAGGCTGAGGCAGGAGGATCTCTGGAAACCAGGAGTGTAAGGCTGCAGTGGTCTATGATGACACCACTGCACTCTAGCCTAGGTGACAGAGTGAGACCCTATCTCAAAAAAACAACAACAAAAAAAAAGTGAGAGTTTTAGATTGTGCTTTTTGTCTCCTCCAACTTCTTTCCATTGAGCAAGTGTTCCAAAGGACTGGCAGAAGCTGTAAATTTTTTCATGACCTAATTTCAGAAGTTCCAGAATACCCCTTTCTCCATATTCCATTGGTCAAGCAAATTTTTAAGGCCAGTCCAGATTCAGGGAGAGAAGAATGATACTCTCTCTCAATGGGAGAAGTAGCTAAGCATATATATATATATATATATCCATGGATATATATATATCCATGTTTTATCTGCTATAATGCACATAGCTTAAATATAAGTTAACAGTAAAATGATTTAAAATGAAAATAGGTATTCATGAAAAATATTTAAAACATCCTTGCTTAGTATAGTTGCCTATTTTTGAATTCTTATTTTCATGTTTGAATTTTAGTGTGATTTACACAATAAAATTATCTTTTGGGGCAGGTAAGTTATGTTTAGTAGTTGTAGAATTCTGTTAATTTTGGCCTCTTCAATATCCATTTCTTCTTCTTCTCTTGAGAGCAAACTGATTTTTCTGTAAGAATTCACCCTTTTCCCTTTGGATGTAGTATTCTGGGACTGCCAACCAAAGACCCCTTTTCTTTTTTTGGACAACAAGTGGACATTTTACTTAATCTAGGCCAATAAAATACTTTCCCCCATAATTTAAATCATAAGAAGAGCAATGCAAAGATGAAAATTATTTGGTTTTCATACTTCCTGATGTTGGTACCCTATAACTTCTGACTCTTTAATTATAGGCATGTGTATTATAAGCTTTTCCAAGCATGGTCATTTAGAGATTTTCCTTTGATTCTATGAGTGACATTTTAGTCTTCCAGTATTTTTTGTTGCTACTTAAAATAGCCCCAGTTTTCTTTTTCTTAAAAACAAAAACAAAAACCCCTAACCGATTTAGAAATTAGTAGAATGAGTGGGATTACTCATAAACATGAGAACGTAAAGTCAGTAAGTACAAGGATACAATAATCAGGAATTATTAGGCATTAATGTTATAAATTCAAAATATATCAATCCAAAACTGACCCAAGTTGAAAATGAAAATAACAAATCCATAGTGTGTAGATACACACATCTCGATTTTCAATGTACAAATGGAAAAGAACCAGATACATAGACCATTTAAATTAATATCTAAGCTTTTCAAGTCCTCAGAGCATTTTACATGTGTTTATTCAAATGATTTTCTCCTTCCCTCTCTAAACTAATGTTAGCAAAACAGAATATGATCAGTAGAAGAGTTGGAACTGCTTAGAAGAAATCTCCAGGCTTGAAATTATGCTCTTTTTACTATTGTCTGAATGTATTTCCCAAAATTCATGTTTTGGAAACTTAATCTCCAATGTAATAGTGTAGAGTGGTGGGACCTAATGGGACTTGTTTAGGTCATGAGGGCTGAGCCCTCATCAAGGGATTAATGCCACTTTAACATGGGCTAGAGGGAGTGAGTTCACCCTCTTGCCCTTCTGCTTTTTGCCATGTGAGGATCCAGTGCATAGGCCCTCTTCATATTCCATCACCTTAATCTTTGACTTCCCAGCCTCCAGAACTGTGAGAGAATAAATTTATTTTCCTTACAAATTACCCAGTCTGTGATATCCTATTATAGTGGCACAAAACACACTAAGACACTTTTCATTCCACTCCTGATTATATGGTTTATTTTCTTGGTGATACCAGCAAGCTTACTAGTCTATGCCCATGGCCTGAAATTTTAAAGCAGTAGAAACATTATCCCAAATGATGGTTAACTAGATGAATTCACAGAGGTATCCATTTAAATAATGGACGGAAGGTGTTTGGCCTAATCCCTGGCCTATAGTGAGTGTTAAATAAATGGAAGTTATTACTGATACTAAATGACATGTGATAACTTCAATAATTTCTCCCTAAACATTATTTCTCACTTGATTTTTTCTTTATCTCACTTTCCAAAGCAGTTGTTTATAGTATTCAAATAATTTGCTGGTCTCAAAAAATGCTGTTCTGGATGCGATCGCAACTTCATAACCTTTCTGTACGGAAGTAAGACTTGACATTCCCATTCATTAATGGTAAGAGAGATGGAGCTAGGGTCAAAACAGAGAAGGCAAACCTTCAACAGCAGGGCAGTAACTTGTGTCTTTGAACTTCTCTTTTAAATGTTGTAAGGCTGCCTTTTCCTCCCAATTCTGCTGAACTGGGATGAAAGAAAAGAAAATTAGTCCAGACAGCACAACAGCATCTGAATTTTGTCAGAGTGGCTGAGTTTCTTTTGCAGACACTATTAGCAAGTACTTTGCAAAGTCTTGTCTTTGAGGCTGATTCTAGAACCAGGTTGTAGCAAGAGTTGGAGTCCCATAAAACCAGTGATATTTACTCCTTAATGTAGTCCCTCTTTCCAAGGTGTGCATTCTCTGAAGACTGATCACAGTTTTTATTGTGTGAGCTTGTAAAATGCAAAATGATTAAAGGTACTTCTATTTTTTTCGACCCGTCTCTGTCATTCCTTTAGTCAACAACAGCAGAGTCCTGGCAGTTTCACAGACGCTTACACGAAAGGTCAGGTTTAGCCATCAGCACTGAAAAAAAATTTTAAAGGGCAATGTTGCTGCATTGTAATGAGTTTAAGGAGCACCTTAGGGCTGATTGTAAGCTGAAGGACTTGTGATCTTTGAGAAAGGTCCCCCTTTTGCTTCTCCTCCCCAGCAGGAGCTTCCCTAAACAGATCCATTTCCATATCATTATAGCGCATAAAAAAGGAATTTCCTCTCAAGAGCCACAGCTTGGAGTCACTCTTTTAAAGTTTTTTTTCCATTTTCTTTGGCCCCATTGCCTGTTTCTTTGACACTTTAGGAGACTTCTCAATTTTGACCTCCACTTTGATTCACTCTCACTGCTTCCTAGCTGTCAAGATCTCTACCCTTCCTTTCTGACACCCAATTCTGCTCAACTTTATTCTGTTGTGAGTGGAGAGTGATGGAAATGAAATTGTGAAATGTGTGTTCTGCATAGTTTATACCATAACATCGGCAGCAGGTTAACAGTTTTATTGATTAAGCCACCTTTCCCCAGATGGCTTCTAGTAAGCAAAGAATGAATATGTTGCCCCAGGGTATGACTGTTTAGATTTAAGAGGTTCCATCTTTCCTCTGGGAAGAAGGCAAACTTGTAAAGAACATGCACTTGCCCCCTGTGTCCTGGGGGACTTGCTGTCTATAGGTGGTTGTTATTCAGGGTTGAGAGGAGCAAGCTTGGGCTGTAGCATGGCCATTGCATGGTAGGAATTGGGTTGGGACAAAGAATTCAAGGTCATTAGAGAAAAAAGTAAGGTCAAGCTTCAAATCTGAGGAATAATTATGAAGACACAAACATGATAGAAAAGCAGAAGCTAGAAGCTAGCGAATCAAGTTTGCGAGACAAGTATTGAGGTAAAAAAGAAGGGTCACATGTTCTGGGTTTAAATCCCAGAACTATTGACTAATGATAGTATATTAGGTAATTTTCCTAACTAATGTGAGCCTGCATTTCTTCATCCTTTAGCTGGGCTCAGTGTTAACTCCCTCTAATGTTGTGATAAGCATTAAGTAAAATAATGGGTACTTATTTTGAAGAATATTATTTAAAATATTAAATATGGAAATAAGTGAAGACCAAGAAAATAAGAACAACCAATAGCTTTCTATTTAGAGCTTGCAATGGCAAGAGAGTCAGCCACCATTATTTGCATTTGGCAAAAACCCAAAGGCAGGGAGAGGAGTGGGGTAGTGCTGTAGTGGAAAAAGAAAAGACTTCATCTGTGCCCTAATTGGAAGCTGTTGACAAGGTGAAGCCATAGGCAGGCTAACTAGAAGTAAGGTATTCTATATGATTGGTTAGAAGTGTATATTTGGCTTTCTCTAGCCTAAGTTGAAAGAGGGAACAAAATTTAGGGAAACTGTCAGTTATTAATCAAATCCTGATCATTTTAGGCCAGTTGTTATAGGGGAATTATTTGGTTTCCTGAGTTTATTGGCAAAGATAGTCGCTTCACTTTCTACAAGTCTAACTTATAGCAGGCCGGCTTTCTGGGCTAGTTTCTACAGATAATGGGTTAATTTCCTTGGCTCATTGCTACAGATTGTAGGTGGGAATTCCATTTTTTTTACATTGTGTGGCCATTGTTCATTTGCATATTCAATCTTTCACTTCTATAGTTTTCATTTCTCTTAAGTAAATGATTACCTGAACCCCCCCAATTGACCTCACAATGAGTTTCAATATTTCAGGGGGGAAATGGGTATAAGCTGAAACAACAACAAAAAATTGTTCTTTTGTTTTTAATTTTTTTGTAAGTCTACAGAGACGCAATAGCCTCCAGATTGTCAAATCTTACAAAGAGAGAAAAGAGGCTCCTAAATTCCAAAAGATTTCTTTACATCAGGAAGTGACCCCGAATTACTTAGATCAAGGAAATCCTCATACTCAAGTGTGAAAAGTTCTTTTGCAGGTTTCTCCAGAGGGTGCTAAAAAAATGAAAAAAGAAGAGAGAAAGCTTTGTACGAAGATGATTCAGTGATGATTCAATGAGCTCTTTCAGTTTTTATGGGCATCCTGGGGTCATGAACATGTTTACTGAACTGAAATCATATGATATTTAATGGCGACTGGAGGAATCTCAGTCCCAATATTGTCCCCAAGAACACCAGAAATTCTACTATTAATACATTATCCTGTAATGGGATGCATTGCTTCTTTACCTCTTCTTTAAAAAATGCCAGGTCTTTATTTTGTTCAGCCCTTTCTATGAGTTATGTTGAGAAGACATTTATACAGTGAGTAAGAGATCAACTATGACGGTAAGGTGAGATGAAGCTATGTCACAGAGAATGAAGAAAGGGTTTCTCAACCAGAGCACCACTGACATTTTAGACTGGATAATTTTTTGTTGTGGGGGTGGGCGCTGTACATTTTTGAATGTACAGCTGCTTAGCTCCATCCTTGGCTTCTACTCACTAGATGCCAGAAGCACACTTCTCCCCATCTGTAACAACCAAAAATGTCCCCAGTCATTGCCAAATTCCCTCTAGGGTACAAAACTGCCCTCTATTGAGAACCAGCGGAAAGCAAAGATTTCTATATTCACAGAATCATCTGAAGAACTTGTTTGAAAGTACTGACTCCAGGAATCCACTGTGGTAATTCTGAGTCAATGGAAACAGAAAGCTGTATGTTCTAAATGTTTCTCAGAGGTCAGATGATCATCCAGTTTGGAAATTTTGGGGTGGTTACTAACCATAGACCAGCAGTGACTCAAAGGGGCCTTACAGACATCTTCAAATACATAAAAGAATATCTGCAAAAATGAGATTCAACTTTTTTTGAGTTGCCATAAATGAGTTCTGACCAAATTATAAAACATAGAAAAATTAACATAATTCTAACAGAACAGTAGATTTTCACTCACTGAAGACAGAAAGAAAACTTGAAGACTCAATTGTCAGGAAAGTTGCAAATGTAAATCACACATCAAGGAAGATGTTGAATCTGTGTGACCTTTAAGGCATGTCCTAGTTTTGAAATAATCATTTTATATAAATAAATTATCCCTTCATGTGAAATAGAATATAAGATCCTTTTTGACCTAAATAGAAGTAAAGTAAAAGGTATTAATGTTATTTACCTCTAATACACGGGCTTTCAATCTTGGTTGGATAGCAGAAGCACCTGTGGACTTTTAGAAAATACAAATATATGGGCTTATGGGAGGCTGAAAACTATTGGATTATTCTGTATTAGGCTCTCCTCAGTTCAATTCTCAGACATGACTATTTTGTGTTTACAGAGGAGAGCATTAAACATAAAAGGCCACTCAATTTGCTGTAGGCCACATGGCATCTAACTGGTAAGACTAGAACCCAGTTCTCTGACTTCAAAGACCAATACTTTTAGTTATGGATCCACGGCGACTCACCAAAGAGAAGAAAGGATGGGCAGAAAATTTTAAATGGCTGCTGTCTTTTAGGCCTTTTATATGCCACCTCAGAAAACATTAAAGTGACCTTCATCTCTTTGACAGTTTAATCTCATGCTAACCAAAGGGCAAAACTAAAATAATGATAACCAGAAAATATGGTTGTTATTGAAAAAGAATAAAAAATATGCAAAAAGAAAAAAGTTTCTTTTTGCTTTAAATTCCCAGAGAAGAACACGTTTAGAGAAAAGAAGGTGTATCACCATGCAGTCGTGCAGTTCAGGTGATGAAGAATCTGTTTCCTGGCATGGTTCATACGAATTCCTTCCACTGCTGAAAGCCATGATTCACGTTTCACAGATGTAGGTCAGACTTCCTGTCTTAAAATATAGTGCCAAAACATGAGTTTTAATCAGATTGAGGAATTAGTTAACATTTATACATATGCTAAAATATGCTGATTTGTCCCTCAGTACTGAAATGTATTCCATGATAGAGAAGGATCCAGTTTCTATTTGATATGACTTATGTCGGGGTTGGGAGAGAAGGGTGGAGAGAAGAGAGGGAAAATCAAGTCAGTGAATTAACGTAAACTTAGAAAATAAGAAAACTAAAAAGGAAACCCAGAAGTCAAGAATAGCAATTATCAGTATCATGCATCAAGCACATATTAAGTGCCATATAATGTGCTAAACACTTTACATACATTTAGCACAATTAATCATTTCAAAGCAGCTATGATGTTATAATTCCCATTTTATACCTAAAGAAACAGAATTAAAGAAAGTTAAGTACTTGCCCAGGGTCACATAGGTTGTACAAAAGGAGGCAAACCAAATCGTTCTGGCTTCAGCACGTATACCCCCAAATGCACGGTATACCCACCCACGTTTCATTTTGTTCCCACACAAATCTTTCTTCTTCGAGCACCGGTAAATGATGGACTATGTGAAAATACCAGTCAAGAATCCCACAGTTTCATTCCATTCCCCTTCCAGCCACTCTTTAAGGTTTTGTTATTGGAGTTCATCATTAAAAGCTAATTTGGATGCTCCAGTGACTTGTGGAATCTTCTAATGAACATAATAAAAGTGAGGAAGCCAGTCACATTCCAGGATGCTCTCAGTTCTCGCATTCTGGTTGATTTGGGAGGATGAGTTCAGCTCCTTAGGAATCAGATTCAAAGGTCTTTAGCCTGAATATAGCCGAGCAGATGGGAAAAGTCTGTAAGATCCTGAGTTTCTTTCAGCAAAAGTAAGGCAACTGAAAAGTAGGAAGGGCTCTAACTGGACCCAAAGGTATTTCAATTTTCTGCTTGAGCATCCAGGCACAGTCAATGTTTACTTGGAACTTTAGAGAGCCCCTGAAATTCTAAGTGCTGGCACCTACAGGCAGAGCAGCCAATTGAGCACCCACGGTAGAATTTCAAGACTGCCGGAAGACAGGCCTCTAGTGGCCTGTGCTTCCTATAGCTGAGGTGAAACCCTCACATGTTATTGCTTTACGGTGAGGCTTGTTTTCTCTTAAAATTCAAATGTTCCCTTTTAAAGCCACTAGCAGGAACCAGTCAAGCCCCCAAAGTTCGTTTAAAGCCATCCTAAACATAATTTTTCCATCCTAACACCAGACATCAACAAAAAGGAGACTGTGGCTCTCCTGGCTGTTGCCTTCACCCATCATTCCCTGTAACCCTGGCACCTTTGGAGGACCACCTTGAATCCTGCCACGCATCCTCTTGGTTTCATAGCTACTACATTTTCTGCCTTTCTATGCTGTCACCCTGGCACCATCTTCTAGGCTTTTGACCTCAACCCAAGCCCTCCTTCCCTTGTTATTGATGCAGACTGCCCTCACTTAAATTTTTTCTTAATTCTTTCATCTCTAGACCCTCATATTTGCCCACTTCTTGCCTCCAGATAATTATAACATAGTGAAACATAACGTGAACCAGGAGGTAGAAGTTCCACAAAGAGTAAAAATAGTGTAAAACCTGGACACTGAGGTGTCAGCGAAATTAAACTGAGATTGTCAGCCGTGTATTTAGTGAGTACTATGGACAGATCAAAATTTAGAAACAAAGCATAGTTAGCTCAACAAACTATGTTGGGTAAGGACAGTGTAGATACCTATATAATTTGTGCATTTGGCAATGTACTAAACCTCACCATAGTGATAATATCAGGATTAAATCATGCATTTTTCTTTATACTACAACAAACTACATTCACTTATGTAATCTTTTCCAATGACTTGTTTAAACCTCTCAAAAATAGTGCTAGGTAGGAATTGTTATGCCCACTTTATAAATTATACAGTTGAGGCCCAGACAAATTATATAGTCAACAAAATTAGACATTACCAAAATGATAGTGGGAGTTTAGGTCTGCTTGACTCTAAATGGTATGCTGTTCCTATCATTCCCTGTCCCTCTGCTTTGGTTTATTCCTTTAGACACAGTTTGAATGATGATGACACTATCTACTCACTCCCTCCCTGATGGGTAGGATAAGAGAAGCCGAAGTGTGTAGGAATAAAGCAGGGAGCCCAGCTGCTTGGAAATGATTTCCCCAGTCCCCTCAATTTTTCTGACTTTGATTTTGGTCAGGTGGCTTAACTATTTCCCACCTTAGTTTCATATTTTTTCAAGTAATCATTGCACCAACCTCACAAAATTGCTGTGAGTATTAAACAGGATAATGCATATAAAGATCATGACTTGGTAAGCAGAATTGACCATTTTATATTGAAGTTCTCTAAATCATTACCACAAAGAAACAGCATCAATTTTCTAAAAACCTATTAATACATATGAGACTCTGTAGAATAAATCCTCTGACATTTTGATTATAGTTTCTCAAGATTAGTAAAGTTATTTCTATCCTAAACAAAAATACAATTTTGGTGAATTCTATATTGACTACAGTAAAACCCATTCCTAACATGTATGTTAATGTTATTTCTCCTCTTTTAAAAACTTCTTTCATTGTGCCAATTTTTTAAAACACTTATTTTATTGCAGTAAAATAGACATAACATAAATTTTAGCATTTTAACCATTTTTAACTATATAGTTCAGTTTTAAGTACAGTTATATGGTTACATAACTACCACCATCCATCCATTTCCATAACTCTTTCATCTTGCACAATGGAAACTCTATACCCATTGAATAATAACGCCCCATTCTCCTCTCCTGTAAGTCCCTGGCAGCCACTATTCTATTTTCTGTTGTCTATGAATTTGACTATTATATGTACCTGTATAACATAGTATCAGTCTTTTTATTACTGCCCCATTTCACTTAGAATGTTTGCAAGTTCATCCATGTTGCAGCATATGTCAGAATTTCCTTCACTTGAAGGCTAAATAGTATCCCATAGAGTGTGTGTGTTTGTTTATATATATATATCTATATCGGTTATTGTGGTAAAATATTGTATATACCACATTTTATTTATACATTTTTCTGTTGATGGACACTTGGGCTGCTTTTACCTTTTAGCTACTGTAAATAATGCTGCTATGAGCATGACTGTAAAAATACCTCTTCAAGATTCTATTTTCATTTATGGGTGTGTACATCCAGAAACAGAATTGCTGGATCATGGACTAATTCAATTTTTAACTTTTTAGGGAACTGCCATTCTATTTTATACAGCAGCACCATTTTACATTCCCATCAATGGTGCAGAAAATTCCAATTTCTCTACATCTTGGCCAACCCTTATTATTTTATGTTTTTTTCCTAGTAGCCATCCTAATGAGTGTGAGATAATATCTCATTGTGGTTTTGATTTGCATTTACCTAATGTTTAATCATGTCTACCATCTTTTCACATGTTTATTAACCATCTGTTTATCTTCTTTGGTATACTCAAGTCCTTTGCTCATTTTTAAACATGGTTTCTTGTTGTTGTTTACTTTTAGTAGTTCTCTATATATTCTGTATACCAATCCCTTATCAGATAGAGGATTTGAAAATATTTTCTTGCATTCTGCAGGCTACCTTTTCACTTTGTGGATAATGTCTTGTGATGCACAAATGTTTTTAATTTTTAGAAAGTCCAGTTTGTCTGTTTTTTATTTTGTTGCCTATGTTTTTGGTGTCAAATTGCACCAAATTTTTGCAAGTATCGTGTTTCATTGCTGAATACACTTTTGAAAATTTCATTTACTTTTGTATTTATTTTTTTTTTAATTTCAGAATATTACAGGGGTACAAATGTTTTGGTTACATGGATTGCTTTTGTACTACTTGAGTCAAAGTTATCAGGGTACTCATCACTCAGATAGTGTACACCGTACCCTTTAGGTATGATTTCACCCATTCCCTCCTCCATCCTCCCACCTTCATGGTCCACTGAGTTTTACTTCCATCTGTGCACATGAATGCTGATCAGTTAGTTCCAATTTAATACTGAGTACATGTGGTGTTTTTTTTTCCATCCTTGCAATAGTTCACTTAGGAGAATGGTCTCCAGTTCCATCAAGATTGTTGCAAATCTGCAGGCATCACTTTACCAGACTTTAAGCTATACTACAAGGCTATATTAATCAAAACAGCATAGTAATGGCTTTAAAAAAGAGACATAGTCCAATGGAACAGAACAGAGAACCCAGATATAAAACCAACCACATATTGCCATTAGATCTTTGACAAAGTAGATAGCAATATACACTGGGGAAAAGAATCCCTATTCAATAAACGGTGCTGGGAAAATTGGGTAGCCACATGTGGAAGATTGAAACAGGATCCATATCTCTCACCACACACTAAAATTAATTCAAGATGGATAACAGACTTAAATCTAAGACATGAAACCACAGATTTCTAGAAGAAAATATTGGAAAAATTTTTCTAGTATTGGCCTAGGCAAAGAATTTATGAAGAAGACCCCAAAGGCAATCACAGCAACAACAAAAATAAATGAATGGGAATTGATTAAATTGAAAAGCATCTGCATAGCCAAGGAAACAATCAACAGAGCAAATAGACAACATACAGAATGGGAGAAAATATTTGCATGCTATACATCCAATAAAGGGATAATAACCACAGACTACAAAGAACACAAGCAAATCAGCAAGAAAAAAATCGAACAACTCCATTAAAAAGTGGGCAAAATATGAACAGAAGCTTTTCAAAAGAAGATAGACTAATGGACATTAAACATGAAAAAATTCTCAATGTCACTAATTATCAGAGAAATGCAAATCAAAACCACACTGAGATATCACTTAAGCCCAATGAGAATGGCTTTTACCAAAAATTCTCCAAACAATAGGTGCTGGTATGGATGCAGATAGAAAGGAACACTTATACACTGCTGGTGGGACTGCAAACTGGTGCAATCTCTATGGAAAATAGTATGGACATTCCTCAAAGAACTAAAAGTCGACCTAGCATTTGATCCAGAAAGCCCACTACTGGGTATTTACCCAAAGGAAAAAAAAAAGTCATTTTATCAAAAAGACACTTGCACTAGAATGTTGATTGCAGCACAATTCACAATCACAAAGATTTGAAATCAACCCAAGTGCCCATCAGTTCATGCATGAGTGGATTAATAAAATGTGGTATGTGCATACCATACTATTCAGCTATGAATACACTTTTATTTCCTCAGAAAGGGTGACTAATTCTAATCCTAAAGGACTGTTTTTCATTTGTTTCTTTTTTCGTTTGTATTCCATTCATACAGTGAGCTTTATCCTTGTTAAAGTAGCTTGGCTTTCTTTCCTATGGACCCAAAGAGGGCAGTTAACATTTTGGTTAGGATCCTGGCTCTGGCAGAGTTTCATTTTCTGTACTTAAACACCACCTGCACCACCTAAGAGCTCTGTGACTTCAGACAAACCAGTCAACCCCTCTGAACTTCCATTTCTTCATATGTAAGTAGACTCATGGCAGTACCTAATTTACACAGTTGTTGTGAGGATTAAATTAATTCAGTTAAGTACTGAGCAGAGTAGCTGGCTTCTTGTAAGTGTTTGGAAGATTGAAGTTTTGTGCACAATACTCTTTCCCTACTCACCGTTAGTTAGGAAGTTATGTTCAAAATGAATCCTAAGGATAAAATTCTACTTTAGCTAAATCAATGATTTAATACTGATCTGTCATCATGTACTGACGTCCATAACTATTAAAGTTGAATGTGGGAACCAAAAAATTCAAACAGTCTGCAATCAGTCTGGGAAATCACTTCCTGACTAGTTCTTGTACATTCATGAAAACTTAGGAAAGTGGAATCGATGGTAGTTATCACACAAATTTAGTAGCCATGGACAGTAAATAAAGAAAAGCTTAAGAATGCAGTGTTTCATGAACTCAGTAAGGATATCATACGAGCACAAGACATTTTAATAATATTACAGGCTACTACATGCTAATCACTGTTGTAAGTATACAAAACATCAGTGCACAAAGCAGCTTAAGTCCCTGTTCTCACAGAGTTTATCTTCTGGGCATGGTGGTAGAGAAAGATAACAGACAAACACACACATGCATGCCCACACACTTAGTCTCTATGAAGAGACCACTAAATCAGGAATTAGGGGAAGTAAAAGATTTGGAAGTGTGTCCTTTTACACAGATGGTCAGGGAAGGCCTCTTTGACTTCTGAGAGGAGGCTTGAGGCATTTAGGACTGACCCATACAGAGACTGGAGGGTGAGTATTCCAAGTAGAAGCAGTAAGTGCAAAAGCCCTGCAGAGATAGGATACTCCTTGTGTTGAAGCAATAGTAAAGTTCCCAGAAGCTAGAGTGAAGTGAGAAAGGTCAAAAAATGGAAGGAATTCCAAATGAAATTTAATTAGGTATATTGCTTATTAGTGCCTGTCTTCATCACTGGAATTTAAGGTCTGTGAGAGCAGAGGCCATGTTGATCTTTTTGTACTCCTTTGTCCTCAGGGACTAACAAATGGTTGACAAAGAGTACTAAATCAATAATTTATTGGATGGCCAGATGGAAGAAAGCAAGGAAATATAAATAAATAAGGATGATAGGGTGGCCGAAGGCCTGACAGTCTGGCTGGTCAGGGCTTTGGGCACTTCAGAACAAAACATTCAAGGGGATTTATGTATGGTACACAAATTGGTACAGCCATAGAAACATTAGGCAATGCAGTAACACTTACCTTCACCAGTTTAAATCACTTCCCAGCAAAATCCAGCTGCATACACCCAAGATTACATAAAACACACTATGGTAGTTGGAAATGATGACCCAAATTCTTCAATCCTCCCTGTACCCATGCCCTTTGCCATACAACTTTTCAGTGCCTTTTCCCTGTGCACAGGATGTCCTGGACGGCCTCTTATCTTAAAGCCTGTCTATGCAATTTGCCTAGATAATGAGGTGGAATTGACTCTATGCCAGTTCCAAACTTAGGCTTCAAGAAGACATGCCTACTTTTGTTTGCTGTCCTACATTTCTACCATCACCATGAGAATACCCCTGGGCTAGCCTGTTGGAGGATAAGAGATACATGGAGCAGAATTGTCACTCCAGTCATCCCAGCAGAGACCAGACAAGAGCAGCAGAACAAGATCACCATTTTAATCCAGGATGAATGCATATACAAGTGCAATAAATACCTTTTGCTGTATATTACTGAGCTTATGTAATTTTTCATTATTTATAAAAAGCTACCTGATAAACATATCCTTTCAAATACCCGCTAAAATGTTCTTCAATCTCTTCTTTATGACAAAACAGAAAAAATAAAATTGCATAGCAGGAAGACCCCCCAGTCTGCAGGAAATTTTATGATCAGCTTTTTTCCCCATAAGACACAGATACCTTATTAGCCAACCCTAACGGTCATGTTTCTGGCTCCCTTGCCATTTAAAATATATTTGATTTTCTTCTAAACTGGCTCATGTATGATAAGTTACTACTTCCTTTATGTTTAAAGGAAACTAAACTCATCTCTACCTATTATACCATACAAACATATTTGAATAGAACACAACAGGTATAACAACTAGAATACCAAGTAATTTTCCAACACAGCCTGAAACTTGCTATAATCAAACTCCTTAAAACACATACAATATCCACTTCAGCATAACCCTTTAGATTTGCAGGTGTTTTCCACTGGCTATCTAGATGTTTAGCTGAGCTCTGCACTAATAAAAGATGATAATTAATGCTTTTACATTTTTAACAATTTACTCTCTTCAAAATCATTTGAAGACTGTATCAAGAGTATAATAGAGTGTTGTTCTCTCTGTTTTATACTCTCTGTTGCCTATAAGCAACAGAAACAATGCATTACTAATTTAACCAAAAATGTAGGTTTTTGGAAGAATAACTGGATGGCTTAATTCACAGCAAAGTGAGAAATAGAATACATTTGGACAGAACACCACTGTTGCTGGATGCCAGATACCACTGCTGCTGCTACCACAGCACCTGGACCTTGAGTACCCCTGTTGTGCCTGGAATGAATTCACTGACTTCTTCTTACCACTCACTACACACTCAAATTCTGAGGTGGGAACATACCATTGGCCAAATGCAGGTCACATGCTTGCTCCTAACTTCTAGTATGGTGATTAACTGTCCTAGTTTTAGTGGGATTGTCCCTATTTTAGCACTAAAAATCCTACAACTAAGAAAACCCCTTAGTACAAATCAAACCTGAACAGTAGTCACTAAGAAGGCTGGATATTTGGTTCTTTTGCTTTTGAGAGCAGTATTTAAGTCTTTTTTATGTCACTGAGTCTGATAAATCAAAGATTTCCCCAAATATAAAAAGAATATTCTTAAAAATGACAAATACGTTCAACACAGATAATATTCCATTTAACCTTCAGGAAAAATAAACATGAGATTTCTCAGGCAGGTATTATCATAACTATCTGATGCATAAGGAACTAGGAATCATTTATTAAGTCATTCAACAGATATTTTTTTAATGTGCCAGGTGTGCTGTCAGTAATTTAGGATGCTTGTGAAAAAGACAAAATATGGGATTGCATATTACTGTTGAGTACTTTAGGTAAGTCAATTTATTATTATCAGATAGTAACATTTGCTATGAAGAAAAGTGGAATGAGGAATGTATAATTAGATGAGGAAATAAAAAGATATCTATTTTTAAAATGGCAGTCAGGAAAGAACCATTTGAAGATGTTACATCATTGTCCATGGGAAGAGACTCCCCAGGGAGAAGATAACTGGAAGTTTTCACTTGGTCCCTCCTAGTATGTTATGTACCTTTTAACTGTGCTGATTTTAATCTATATCCTTCCACTGTAATAAACTATAACCATGAGTATAATATCTTTTCTGAGTTCTGTGAATCCTTCCAGCAAATCATTGAAACCGAGTATGGTCTTAGGGCTCCCTGACATACCTGTGCTATGAGAAAGAAAATATTGAAGAGAGCTTTTCAAGCAAGTGGAATATGATGCCAGAAGAAACTTAGATCCAAGTAAAGAAATAAATAAGTCATGCACAAGAGTTCTCACTGCATGTTTCCACATATTTCAAGTTTGCAAACAAGTAGCACTAAATTTTGGTGATAGAGGTGGGAATGAGATTACACCTGGGGAGGGAATGGCTGTGAGGAATTCTGGTCATTTTCTATCTATTGGTGTGAATGCTAGTTACATGTATGTGTTCACTTTATAAAATTGTATTAAGCTATAGATGTAATAATTGTGCACATTACAATAGATGATTGATAATCATTTCAATAAAAATGTGTAAAATATATTATGGGCACAAAATTGGGGGGTGTTACCTATGAAGAAAAATGCACCTAAAAGAGTAAGATTATTATGCAGATAACAAGAGTTTCCAATTCCTAGATAATACAGCATCATAGCAAGATCATAAGTTTATAAGTCAAAAGGAACTTGATCTGTTTCATACTGGCTAGCTAGTGAGATGTTCTTAGGTAACTCAATTTTTCTCAGTTTCTTCATCTGTAAAATGGGGAAAATAATATTTACTTTTTAGTATTATGAAAAATCAATGAAATAGTATTTATAGAGAAACTCCACAAAGACTAATAAAAGTTTATGATTCACACAAGCAATCCTTGTTAAACTTTAGGTTGGTGGGGAGTAACAGGAAAAGAAAGAGGATGAAGATACTGAGGACATTTCAGTTTATCCAAAAAAGAGATCAGGTCACCTCTGGATTACTGGAGAAGCTATTACCTGTACCCACACCTTCAGAAATGCCATTTAAGTTTTTTTATCAATTTGGGTCCAAATTGAAAACATAGAATGATTATGTAGCTAATAAATGCAGTCCAGTATGAATGGATCTCAGAAAAGTTGAAGAAAAAAAATTGTTCAAGAAACTGGAACTGTATCTAGGGATTTTGACATTTTAAAAAATCACCTTATCCCAACATGTTGCAAGCAAGTATGGTCATTGCCAACCTCCATTTTTGGATTTACAAAACCTCACAAGACAATAGTTACCTTTCTCTCACAACACAAAGGAAGGTGCTGCTGAATCAGAAGCTCCAGGGAAATAAACATGGTTACTTCCAGAACATGGTAATTCCAGGCCTTGGGAAATCAATGTTAGTGGTCAAATTATCCTTCTGTAGATTCATGTTACCTCTGAACTTTTGAAAATTGGATTTCTTCATTGGCAAAATGTGGAATAGAATGCCTGCTTTTCAAGCACAATTCACATTTCAAACTTCCTGTCTCATGGTTTCCATATATATTTTTCACACTCTGTGCTGTGTATCCTAATTTGGAATTATTAAAATATGATGAGAACTCTAATGGAATTCTATAAGAAATGATAGTAAAGATCATAGGCTAAATATTAAGAAAAAAATTTAATTTGGAAAGTATTACAGTGCAGCAAGTTCTGATATCTATGCCAGGATGATCTTGGAAAATTACTATGACCTGCTGTGAGTTAATGAGCTTCCATTTCTGGCATTTTAGTCATTTAATTTCTCAGTTGCAAGATACTTCAGAAATCATTCTTCTCATAATTCATTCCCCTTAACAAATGAGAAACCAGGTTCAGAAAGGGAAAGCCACTTGCCTGAGCTCACAGAGCTTATCAGTACCACACATGGGACTAAAGCTAGGTTTTCTGCCTCCAGGCCAAGAGTACACACAAGTCAGAAAACCCAGATTCAAATCTTGTTCTGCCACTTTCCAGCAGACAAAATCTTGGTATAGTTATTTAGTATTTTTAAACCTCAGTTTTTTGATAGAAAATAGCTTGAATGAGAGAACCTTTCATTAAAAACACACATTTCAAATGTGATAAGGAATATAAATAAAGAACATAAGACACTGCCTGAAATCTTGTAAGAACTCGATAAATGTTATCTATCAGGACAGCCAATAACAACTTGATATTCAAGAACTGAAATCTTGACAATGATGCCACTGACCACTGCGAATGCACCAGGAACAAAGATAGCCAAGTGCTTTTCTTATTATGAATAATGAATCAGAAAAGGTCATTTCAAAATAAGTTATTAATTTTATTCTTCCTGTAGATATTGCTTACACCATGTTTCTAACCCTGCTTTCTGATGTAAGTATGAGTTCATACATGGGTCAGAGGAATTAGAGGTGTCTAGAGAGGAGTTCTCAGAATCTGTGCCTGTACTCTAATACCAGAGAGTCTGCTTAATCTTCAACAGACTTTCTAAATAAGCTATTCTGCCATTTAGAAAATGAAGTGAAATTTGTGCATTTATGTGTGTGTGTGTGTGTTTATTTTTAAGTGGTACTGTACATCAGAATCTATAGATCTTTTGCTTAGATCGTATCTTAATAAGGGGATATGATACAGAAAAAAGAAAATTATTTTAGTGTCTATCAGACTTGGGTTCAATCCTACCTCTTCCTGAAATTAGCTGCCCATATAAATCACTTGATTTCTTTGAATTTCATTTTTCTCACATATAAAATGCAGATAATGCGGACCTCACTTGTTGCAAAGAGCAGTAGAAAAGACCTACAAACTGTCTCTCAATTCTCTTTTTTTCCCACTGTTTAGAAAAGGAGAGGGAAAACAAATATAAAAAGGCTAACAGTAAATAACTGTGTTTTCTTAATCCAATTTAATCTAAGGCTGTTTATTTTACTAAGAAAAAATAATATTGACATATTTCGTGAGAATAACTTTTTAAAACTGCTAATATAATAATAATGACCACCAAAGGGATATCCACGTGTAGAGTTTAAATTTTACAAAAAATTTTGCAGTATCTGTAAAGACTGCTCTTCCACATGGTATGCTGCTTTCTCCCTTTAGCATGAGATACAAGTGTTTTTAATTGTGACTTGGATTTTGTGTAAACATGAACTTTGATATGGAAGGCAGATGGAGAGGGGAGAAACAAATGGGACAACATCAAAGACCAATTTGAAGATACAGCCTGGTTCTTCAAATTAAATAATACATATGCACCACATTCATTATTTTTCAAAACGTATTGAAACTGGTGCCAAGTATTGAGCTGAATGCCAGAAGTACAGATGTTAATAACACAGTCCAAATCCCCAGGGAACTCTCAGTCATGTGGGATGACATTACAGAGGTAATCAGAAAGACAATTACACTGCAACATGCTAAGAGCTATAGAAACAGAATATGAGATTAAGGGGAAATCCCTGGCAAAGATACACCCTAACTGGTTCCTAAACCACATGAAAGAAACAGAAGATAGAGGATATAGACGAAAATATGGGGAAACATGACATGCTGGCAAATAACAAGTAGGTTGATGTGGCTGTAGAACTAAAGTCAGGAGGGAAGTTTGGAAATAGAAGAGTCTAATCAAGTCAGTAGGGACAAATTACAACAGTCCTTTTATATAAAGTAATTTGAACTTACTTTTTTCCTGAAGCTGATAGGAAAGTATTTAAATATATATTATATTGATATATATTTACATATATATTTAAATTACATATATTGTCTTAAAATATAATTCTTTATATATTCAAATTATATATATATTATGTATACACATACATTTAGAAGTAGAATTAGATGATCAGCTTTACTGTTTGGTACAGGATAGCTCAAAGCCAATGGTCTTTGCAACTGTCCACTTAAGTCCAAGAACAAACGCTGAAATGAAAATGAGGGGTGAATATAAGAAGTTAAGAAGGTAAAATATCCATAACAAGTGATTGAGACAAGGGAAGTAAAACAAAGACCTGATTATAAGAATTATTCAGCTCACCTCCTCCTCTGATTAATTCAACACACTTTCATGTCATGCCACAGAACACAAATTGTATTATGTTATTTTGTAATATATAGATTTTGCTAGATAATTAAGCTATTGTTTTTGCTATTCTTTAAGCATATTAAACACTTGCCCACCTCCGGCACATTGCATTTGCTAGAGAGATGGTTTTCCCCAAAATCAATGCAAAATTAACCCAATAATGTTATTCAGATTTCCAACATTACCATATTAGATGGAAATTTCTGGATTATTTTATCTAAAAAAATTATCTTACACAGTCACTCTCCCTACAATGTTTTATTTTTGTACAACTTTATTAATACCTGGAATTAAATCATATAATAATTTGTTCACTTGCTTAGTGACCATCTCCCTACCAGAGAGTGAGTTCTTTAGCTGAGGAGCTTTTCCTCCTTTGCAACGATATTTCTATTTCCAGCACTGAGAACAAAACCTATCACAAGTAGTAGGCACTCAACACATCATTAATAAGTGCGTGAAGTATTCACATGTTTTGTGCCCTTATAATTAGTACAAACTCCTTAACATTCTGTAAGTTTTGAATCAGTTACCACTGGAGTAAATATAGATAACCTGCCTTATTTTCAAGATAAGAACATTATATTCTAGGAAGGTTTTATTGTTCCTTCAAAGTCCAAAAGCTGGCAAATAGTAAAATTCATGATTTCTGATTCCTACTATAGTTTTCTTTTGGTCATATTCTCTCTCCACTGTGCTTAGGAACCACGCCTTTTATTTTGTCTAGTGTGTCTATTTTTTCTCCTCCTCAGTACATATAACAATACCAGGTATACTAAAATGTTTACTTCTCACTGAACAAACAAATATATTCAACATCTCTCACTATCGATAATGAAGCTAACTCACCAATTTCAATTCCATTTGAAATTCTGACCCTTTTTTCTTCAAATAATAGTATCTGCAATTTCAATTATAAGAATAGTATTGCCTTTTCTTAAACACAGAGAATTCCAGAATCACCTCTACTAGCTTGCTATGGCTTTGGAGTAGGGTTGGAAAGTACTGCTGGTATAAAAATCAGTTTGTATTAATAGTTCTTTATGAGTAGAAAGGACTTCAGAATGTAATGAATTCAAACTATTGATGAATAAAACCAGTAAAACGTAACTTATCTATGAAGTGCCAATGTTCTGAACTGATACTAGAATAAAAAGACTTTGATAGATATTACTTTACACCTCAACAAACAGTTGCATTTAACCTCCTAGCTGTCAAATAGTCACAGCTATTTTTCATGTCAGAGTTACCTCTTTCAATTTTAGCTTAAAATATTTCCCCAAAGTTTAAAGTATTGCCCCCCAAAACACACAGAAAATGTATTGTGATTATCATATCCGTGCCAGATAGTAACATATAAAGATATTTCAGCCAGGTTTCAAAGACTGGTAGAAATAACACTATTTTACTATTTATAAAGTATCAACTCCTCTACCAACACTCCTAAATTTGACTTATGATCTCTATGTTTCTAGGCCTACTGGTTGATAATAAATTGTGTTTTGAAAAAAATAACAAATAACATAAGTCCAAATTGAGGATCCTCAACCTAGGTTCTTCAAAGTACCTCAGGACAGTTGGAATTATTCAGAAACTATTCATTCCTCTGCTCCCACCATGAATGGAGTGTACTTCTCTTGCCCATTGATGCAGACCTGGGCCACATATCTTGCTTCAACCAACAAAATGGTAATGGACAGAAAGCATGCAAAGACTAGAAATGTGCTTGCATGGTTGGGCTTTCCTTCTGACATTCCAGAAGAGAATGCCAAGACTGTGAAGACTGCTATCCTAGCTTGGCCTCAAGAATAAAACAGGTAGCACAGACCTGAATTCTACCACAATCCAAAGTAGAACTTCTCCAGATAACCAGCAGACCATGAGTGACGAAAATAAAATAACTGTTTTGTAAGCCGAGATATTGTGGTTATTTTTAAACACTAAAATTAGTTAATATAGATCACATCCTCTGTCTCCTGCCGACATTCAAAACCATTCAAATGATGCTTATCGTGTGTCCATGATTGGGTGAAAAGAATCCAAAAATGAAATCAAATAGTCATTTAGTTCCTGCCTTGATCACTTCTAAACACTGTAAACTTAGGCAAGTCACTTTACCTTGCATACTTTAGTTCCTTACCTATAAAATGAGATTAATAATATTTTCCCCCGCTAGTTATGGTGAGTAATAAATGAGATAAATTGCACGAATCAACTAGCACATGTCTTGCTCAAAATAATGCTATACAAAGGAAAAGTTTATCTGTATCCAAATCTTGGCTCTCATACCAACTGGCTGGGAGTACTGGACTCTGAAATGTATAATTTTTTCACTGTCCACATGGCATTTCCTCATTCTATCCCTTCCTCATTAAACAGTCCTGTATAATTGAGAGAACATATTCCATATAGTTTATGTGAAGATGATTCCTCCCCAGTGTCAGACTTCAGAGGTGGGTATATAAATAAGGCCTATCAAATCAAAGCACTGTACCATTGTGCCACAGTGATGGGCTCATAGATGGGCACACGGCCAAAGCCTTGCCAATTAGAGTCCTTCCCAAGACATTTCTGAACGTACAGAGATTGAGGTGTTCTCCCTTTTCTCATCATTGCATGCTGAAAGTGCAATGTAATCTTATAGCTAAACTGAACACCATTGACAACATATTAAATATTATAGGAGTCTACTTTAAAATGAATCCAACACAGAAGAAACCAGGCCAGGATATGGATGAAAAATAAATTATAATTACATTATTTAAGCCTTTGAACTCATCTTGAACTGCAGACAGGCCCACTAACAGATACTTCAGTAATGTGAGGCAATGCTCTCTAACTTGCTTAGGCCAATTTGAGATGGGTATTATCACTTGCAAACCAGAAAGTGTGACCTTGGGAAATTTAGTTTATTTCTTTGAATCAAGGTTTCCTAATAGGTGAAATAAAAACAAAACTAGTACTGAGATGTGTTGCCATTGTAGAAATAAAGATATATCACTTATAATATGTAGCCAATAAAAATTATCCATTATCATCATCATCATCATCCTTGTAGTCATCATCACCACATCCTCCTATCTTACACCTGCTTTGAAAAATGTCACAGACTGATAAGCCAATAAGGACACATTTCTTCATTCCTCTATTGGTTGGGGACAGATGGGAGGGTCTATATCAATGTTTTAAGGAAGGAAAAAAGGATAATGGAGACTGTGGAGAGAGGAACAAAGAAGGACACAGTCACAGATCCAGGAAACAAGAAATCAGAAGCATGGTTAAAAAAAAAAAGAACAAAGCCCTTGGAGGCTAAGCAATGTCAAGATGGGCTAGCCAGGTGACCGCGTGAGGAGCATCTGAAAGTAAAACAAGCAATAATTCCTGAAGTAATGGACTCAACCCATAGTGAGTGAGCAACAATAAGAACCTATTTATAAGAGAAGGGTAAAGAGTAAAAACAAATATAAAGAAAAAACATACAAAGAAAGCCTGCTTACACCTGGTTCTCGTTTTCATGATCTCAGCCTGTGGGAGATACAAAAAGCCACCTCCTAAAAGAATCAGGCTTGGAGAACTGCAAAGTCCTCTGTCCTGAAGATCTCTGCCATGCCTGAATGACAGAAGCTGAGGTTCCTTCAGCCACTAAGAGGTAGCAATAATCACTTGTTATCTCTTGCATTAGAGGAAATTGGTAGCCCCTTCTGAGTAATCTTTCCTCCAGACCATTTTTTAAGAGAAAGGCCAAAGCCCAAACTGTCTTTCCAGAAGACCCATGGACCTCTTGGCAGACAAGGCCCTTCTGCACACACTGCTTCATTGAGGGGGCTCCCATTTTCTGGTATACCAGAACCTCTCACCTCCCTGCCTTTGAGTACAATAGTCCACCCAGCATATTCCCTTCAGGAGGTCCTTGTCCTCAGACAAACACTTCCTTTCTAACCACATCAACCCTTCCTCAGCCACATTATATGTAAAAATCAAGACCAACAGAGTTAGACACACTCAACTTACCTTCCCTCTGCAACAATATACCTTTTCACTTTTGCTTCATTTTTCCTCCTTCCCTCCAATCTCAGAGGAAATGTTCTAGATACTTCTGTTCATTTCCAAGAAAAATTCTTTTCCCATAACTCTGGTATCAACTCCTCTCATCTCTTCAATGTTTACTCTCATTTTCTTATATTCTCTTCCAACTTTTCCTTGGCTATTTCTCTTCAGCTTCCAAACAGATCCCATAACCCAAAACCATAGCAAAAAAAGGGAGGAAAAAAAAGCCAAAACAAACACCACCAACAACAGAAAATTTATTTGGCCTGTTTTTCTATTTGGCTCCTGTTTCTTCTTTGTTCTCTGATTGCAGTTTATTCCTGTCCCTTACAGCTCTTAAAACCTACCCAGTGCTTAATTTTTTGAAAACTGAATTATATTACGTAATTTTTTTAAATTTATTTATTTATTTATTTATTTTGAAAGAAAATTGCATTAGCTGTATTAATTTTGTACAAAACAAATTTCAAAGCAAGGAAAATTATTAGTGATAAAGAGATGCATTAATAGTGATAAAGGATTCCATTCTACAGCATATACTTCTTAATATATATGTACCTAAAAACTGAGCATCAAGGCACCAGGGAAAAGAAATTGATAGAACTACAAGGGAAAATGGATAAACTCACTATTATAGAAGGAAACTT